>JAOTAV010042438.1:0-17714 GCA_026546445.1 Cyclargus thomasi
AACCATTATAGTTGATTAACAGTCTGTAAAAGTTTCACATTAATCCCGTCATAATTTATATTTAATTTACCTCTTTGGAAAATATATGAGTCACTGTTGCCTCCTTGACCCTGTAGTTTACAATGCAGATGACGAATGTTAGTTACAAGATATGTTGAAATAGGGAAGAAATTAGTCGTTGCCGGTAAGTTAGTTGGTCAATTCATCCACTAAAATCTTCATATCTAATAGCATTTCTCTTTTACTAGTGTACTCAGTACAATTTATACGAGCGTCGCAATAACACAATATACGGTGAACCTATCCATACAGATTTCACCTCCTATGAAAATGAATCTTATGACGTTAGCACAAGGGTCCTGTCGGGGTGCAATATTTCTGAATGGTGAGCAAAAACAGGTCAAGTTCTTGAAGCCAGGCGTGACGCTGGGCAGGGTACCGCGCACTCGTTAACATACAAACACAAGCTTTATATACAAACAGCCTTACATGCAAACAGCATATACAAACCGAGATCCAATTTTATTTACAGAAGGAAATACACCCTGTACTTCCTTCGCGTAAGGTTTTTCTAGTTAATAATAGAAAAAAAAAATGCTTTTGCTTGCTTTTTTAAAGTCAGAGACCTGGTGTATAAAATTTAAAAATGTTCTTCCAAACTATAAACAGTAGCTTTAATGAAACAAACGAGGTGTTGATTTTTTTCACATTCGACCGTGAACGCGTTTCGCGTTTACTAAGATTTTATATGGGATATGTAGAGGTGGCCGTGAGCATGGCTAGGTGTCGCTGTACAAATCCCATATAAAATCTCAGTAAACGTTAGCTCGTTTGTTACTGTAGTAAGTATTCAAAAGTACCGCCAAACGCTTACCATCTGGCAATTTAGTGAATCCTAGGTGCCCTAACCACAGAACCCTAAAAGGGTAGAATTTGCACTCGACCGCTAGGGTTAATGAGTTTGGTATATAAAAGGCCCCGTGCATAATTTATGGACCCACTGTCGCGTTGTTCGATAACCCTTCTCAATTATAACGGATGCTGTTTGGGGTACTTAGCACCACGAGTGGAAATAAAAAACTTTTCAAGTATTGTGCGCGCTTATGTTACCTGCTGCGTGACTGTTTTTGTTAAGGTTAAAAAAATCTATCAAGCTGTTTCTGTTTTAAAGAGTAAAGACGTCATAAACAGATTCAGTACAATCGGGAAGCTGACACGGAACCAGATTGTGGATCTAAGTAAGTTGGTCGAATTATATTAAACCCAATTGACGTACGATAAACTTACTTAATCCGTCTGGCTCTGTTTTAAATTCCCCCATGGTACCAATTGAGTACTCATCACTCACACACACACATCACTCATCACTACTCCAAAACAATTTTATTTTCACCATTGAGTCTGACTACTTAATTCTACCTCAAATCGGTTTGATAACGAAGATTATGATTATGGGTTGACTTTAAAAATTATTTTAAGGGGAATACAGGTGCCAACAGCATTGACCACCATACATTCGGAGTTTCAAAAATCTCCCCCCGCTAATGAAAAATAATTAATATACAATTAATAAAAACAAGAAACAAGAATTCCTCCTTGAGGATTACAGTGTTACTTATACTTATATTGTATAAAAAATCGTTTAACTTCACCGGTTACTTTTGTAGTTTATACAGTTTTTTTACAAAAATCGATGTCCACGGCACATTTTTTTCTGATTTACTTATAAGCTTAAGGAAAAAGACCTCGCTAGAAAAAAAAAATTAAGATCATTCTATAAGATATATTTTTTTGGCTACTGTGGTTAACGTTTTGACTTACTTATAAATGGTTAAACTTACCCCGCTGGCCCATGTATAAGCCTTAATGGCAGCCGCCCACTTCGTGTGGGACGTAATTACGCAAACTTTGCCACGAGACATGTACTTAAAAAAAGCTGGCAAACTAATATCATGATTGCGAAATTAAAATGCAAATGATGTTGACAGTAATATAGTTTTCTATGTCCCGATAGCGTGTTCAGTACGCCGACTGCCGAGCCCTCGAGAGCGGCGACACCAAATAGCGAGGGATGACTCGCGTGGTACGAAACGCCGTACACCCGCCGCCGCATACGCTAAAACACACCTTACCAACCCGAGATACGATCTTAATTGGCATATCCCAGGGTTCACGCTTATATTAAAACGCGGGGGTACCTCGCTCCGTCACTAGAGCTCTTTGTTTGAGCTGAAGAGCTGAGTCTAATAGCTTGCAGCGGATCCGCGCTTAAAAAATGGACTTTTAAATATTTTATGATGAAGGAAATGCGCCCGGATAAAAAGTTGGACAGCACGCTTAATCGGTTCGATACCTATTGGGGTCGAGGTAAAATGTTATACTGAGCTTAATCTGAGCGAAGCACACGGATGTAGAATATTAGTGTAGTCCTGACACTAATGCACCATGCAGCGGATTATTAACATCCACACTAAGTCACGCGATTTGACGTGGGAGAGTCTTGTTTTGGCATGAATAAGCCGGTTTGTCTGGAAATGCACCACGACCTCAAAGAAAACTGACATAAAACAACGTTACTCTGTGTTTCATCCAGTAAGTGAATAAATACACAAAAAATTATGTCACCGCAGAAAAAGTTTTGTTTTACTTAATATTGTGTGTTTTATTCTGCAAAACCTTTAAACATAATATTTATTTATCCTCCAGTGCTGAGAACAGAATAAAAATGTTAAATAAGTACTGTATAATACAAACGGATGAGGCGAGATAAAACAATATACATTTTTCAAAGCCTTATTCTAAAACTAAAGCAAATATTCAAGTAAATGGAAAATTCAAATCGAATAATATACTCTAAATTGCTGATTCGTTTAGCTTTGACTCAGTTGAATGTGGACTAGCTCTTCGTGAAGAATGGTATTAATGCTAAATACTTTAACAATCACTCCGCGAATAAATTTTCAGATGCTGAGGGTCGGTTAGCAGGAAAAATTTTTGCTGCATAATTAACATTTACGGTTTTTAACGACGACGCAAAAAGAAGGATCAATTTTTATGTGTTTCTGCGTGTGTATGTCCGTTTGTAACATCATAGCTCCCTAATGAATAAAGCGATTTTAGTATATTTTTTAATTAAACGTACGAAGTGACTTTATACTTTGAATGGAGATCTTTTAAAAGTTGTAATCAATAATCTTAGAATATAATAACTCCAACACCGGATTCGGTGACGGTGGCCGGTGTGTTGATGTGTGTGCGCAGTACAGAAGAGCACTCTCTCTTTCTTTACTCTAATAACCTCGTGGGACGGATGACCAATAAGACTGGCGAGAGATCAAGCGCAGGATCGACTTTTTACATGCCCATCCGACGCATAGATCATCTTACTTGTCCGACAATCAGGTGGTCAGCCTACATCATCCTAACCAAACTTGGAAATAACATGTTTCCAATGCGGGAATTGAACCCACGACCTCCGTCAAGTGCAGAGCTCTGTACCACTAGACCACGGAGGCGTTATTTTTTTTAAACAATACTTGTTACAACTTATAGTTTATACAGGCATTATACCATGAAATGCAAAGATCCATCTAAAAAGTGAAAAAGTGTAGTAGATATGGTATCAACGTCATACCCCTAAAAAGCTGGAAACTTTTAGAAATATTGTGTCCACATTTTCTATACTGCATTGTAGATATATACAGAGTAAGGTTTTAATTTTGGATTTACGTACTCATCAGCTTAACATAACAATGTATCCAAAATAATTCATTTAAAAATGCTACCCGCTCTCAACAAAACATAGAAAAAAAGCTAAAACCACACATAAACTAAAATAACCATAGAGTAAATAAATAGACGTCACAATGTAGAGGCGGCACTCGAGACGCGGCGCGCCGAGAGCCTAATTATTATTGAGTTAAAAACTTAATTGTGGAAATACAAAATGGCGACAGAGCTAATGCAACGTGTTTGTAACGAGGACGGTGCATGCACTGTATTCTACACTGACGTATTAAAATTATTATAAGAATGTCGGAATCTCGTTTTTGATCTTGATAGTTAATTATTATTAGTCATTTTTACTTTTCACGCCACTTGAATGACAAACAATATAGGAACAAAAATTTGACGACCTCTGTGGCTCAGTTGCTTTGCAAGCACGTTGGTAGCTTAAGCCGGGGAACATGGGTTCAAAGCACACAGTAGCACAAGTTGAGCAAATCATTTTTCAGTGCTCCTGGGTCTTGGATTGTATTAAATATGTGTATTATATAATAAATATCTTAAATTTGTGTATAGTATAAAAAAACCTAAATGTATATTACTGTCGCCTGGTACCTGTAACACAAGTCTCTCGGGTACTTACCACGGGATCAGACTGACGTGGTGTATTACTCGGGTAAATCTACCCAAAATCTCATGTATATAAAACTGTGATAAAGTAATTATTGTTTAAAATAAAATAATGTAAATTAAACAAATAAAAGTACATAATGTAATTTGCAGCCGGGTAAATTGACAATTGCTACATCGCTACATTGTTGTATGAAAATTTTTTCAAATCTCTTTGGTATTTTATTTACCCATCGCCTATCTGTAGGTGTGAAGCGTCCATACATATTATAATAATATTATAATTCGTTCCATTATTTATCACAATTTGAAGATCTATATTGTTATGATTTATGAAAAAACATTTTCGTTATGATTATAGTTCACTGAGACTTGAGCACTTGTCGAACATTGACATAAAAACCAACCCTTTCTTTCTACTCATTTCTTATATATTTCTTGAGAAATGTATGACACTCGTATATCTCTACATGTAAATACTCGTATACAGCTGACGGCGCGTCTACAATGCGGGATTGAAATCGCTCGGGTATTCCCCAAAAGGTTCAAACGCCACAAGGACCTACAAGGCTTTTACGTCACGAAATATATAGACGAGGTAACGTCGAGACGAAATTCGATAATTTTATTTTTAGAACTTCGAGAAGGTTGCGTACATAACGTATAACTTTGTAGTGGTTTTCCCTGAAGTATAAACTCTTGGTGATATTTTTTCGGATGATATTTAAGAATTTTAACTACAGAAAAATTCTAACTGAGAAGATGTTGACAGTATGTCTACATGAGGATAGTGAAGGATTTGCAATTATATGTTTTATGAGACAACTTTATTCCTGCCGCATCATACCTACGAAATCGCCTTCTTAGGAGGCTAGGGCATGCTAGGCTGCCGCCTATAAGCCAAGGCCTACAACGGGTATTTGATGATATGTCGGTTATATTATTTCGATGGATATATGTTTATGTTTCAGGCTAAAACTGCTTAACACGTTAAAAAATATGCAATTATTTGAAATCATGAATGCGTTTGGTTTCTGTGGGATTCAGTTACAGTCAGAGTAAAAAGCTGATAAGTATTTTACATATATTTATTATAGACTGACACAGTGCCATTTTCAGCGCTACTAACGCTCTGGGCGAGATTTCCTCGGCGCTCGAATTAGTTTAAGTACATACAAAGAGCCTGCCTTACTACTTACTGTCTGCGACCCTTTTTCCGGTGCCCAACTTCTGTCTTCCCCTAAACCTGGCCACACATTATCCGAATTTCCGATTCAGAAAATTCTGACTATCATTCAAAAACCTATCAAAAATTTCGGATTATGCGGCATCCACAACAAAACATATTAACAGGAATTGTTCCGGCCGGGTGTCCGAATTCAGATCAGAAATTTGGATAATGTGTAGCCGGGCTAAAGCTGCTACTGCACTCTGCACTGACCTCTGGTACCGGTGAAGTTCCAATCCACGTCGTGTGTGTGTGCACTGCGCGCGTTGGGCGTCCGCCGCGACCGGTTCGCCGCTGAGCCCGACTTGTTATCCGCCACTGGATTAATAAAAAAAAATGTACTACTTTTCTAGCAAATAAACGAATATGAATAAGGAATACTAATTAGTAATAAATAATGTGTCTTAAATTGAACGGAATTATCAGGTTGAGATGTCATCGTCAGAAAAATAGCTCCTTTGTATAATGAGGGAAATTGAAAGAGTTGACGGACCTTCGTGATTTGGTTGGAATATGTCAATTCCATGTAAATAGTAATCTGTTGGCTGAGTTTGACAATTTGCAACCAAATTACTTTGATCCACAATATGTATCTGTTTCAACTTCTCTGATTGTACATACATACGGTCGCCGCGTGATCGCCGTATCATTTAAAATCTACTATCTCGTAAATTAATAAGGTACATTTTTCATACATTACTACTTTATGCAGTACAGCGACCGTGTGCATTTGAAAAGTGCATACGCTTGAACTCACAAGTAATTTGCTAGTAATAATGCTTGGATCGTATTTACTCTAGATTTATCAGAAAAAGTTTATTGGTGCTCGAAATGCTCCTAATATAATATCAAGCTGAGAATTAACACAGCGCTGTTTTTATTGAAATTTCAAGAAAGTAATTCCATAACAAGTCTACCAACCTTCGATAACAAACTCCGCTATGCCATACGCCTGATCTCTCGTGTTACTCGCAAAGCACTGATAAACCCCTTCATCCGTCTGATGAGAGCTTCTGATATGTAACCGCAACCCGTCCTCCGACACCCTGACCTTTTGGTTGCTCTTCACCACCTTCCCGTTGTGGATCCAGTACACCACCTCTATGGGGTGACCGGAAACCTTGCACTCGAAGTTGACGCTCGAGTTGCACTTCGTTCGAAGCACTTCCGGTTTTATGCGGACGGAGATTGGCTCTGTAATGGAAGATTATAATTACTCCTGTTTCCCAGCTATATTAATGCTAGAGTATAAATTAATTTAGAGCTACAGAGCGCGCTGCATAATTAGTCTGTAGAGTTATTTCTCCGTGAAATAAACTAAAGGGGTGGTAATTCTAATCTTTGCGGCTTATTTACTGTTATGTTGTTGGTTTTTATGATTGTTACTACATTTATTTATGAGCAAGGAGAGTGTTATTACAAAAAATATTGACAAAGTCATATAGAATTTTTTAGGTTGTTCATGCGCCATAATATCTAGATAATAGGACATATTGATAATAATATGACGTAGACCTTCCTCATACTACACAATACACATATTAGGGAGTTTTTTAAAGTTCTTATCTTTTGCAAACATAAGTCTAAAGCGTGTTTGTCACTTGACCAATATAGAGTTCACTCTATCATTCTCAATTGACTTAAGACACAGTTCTGTGTCTAGCTTTCATCAGCGTCACGGATTTTATTAAAAAAGCTATTTCTAATACAGCCTATTGAACATGGAGCGGCCAGCAAAGAGGCATCACCTATACTTACCGGTGACCAACAAAGTGAAGTGTGCGGACTCCCCGCCGGCGGTGTTGTTCAGCCAGCACACGAAGCGGCCCGCGTCTTCGCGCGATACCCTGGCTACGGTGAGTAGACCCCCTACCAGGGAGGCTCTTGCCCATAGCGCTGTTTGCTCTATAGGCACCAGTTGCTCGTGGTGCTCGCGAAACCACCTGCAGAAACAACGGAGTTAGCTGTACTGCTTACAGTGAAAACTATTGCTGCTTTCCGAAACAGTTGTGTGGCACGAAGTATTTGGATTCATAAAAATTGTCCGTGTCAAAGGTGCGTTCTAATCAATCTTGAGTTAAAATTTTTCAATTAGTTAAGTACTGTACATAGCCTAGAATCAATTTTAATGTCCATAGTAGTCGAGACTCAGGGACGTAGCGTTATTAAAAAACCCACCTTACAATATAAAGTAACTAGCTATCTACATTTTTTCATTTGAATAGAAACACTTATCTGATATTTTTATCATAAAGGTAATTGATTACTAGATACGTACGAACAAATCGTAATAGAGTTAATTAAAAATAACAAATTCGCATACATTAACATGAAAGTTGTATGAAATTGTTAGGTATTATGTCTGCGGCAAGTATCACCCCTACACCTGCAACTCGGAAATCATTCCACTCGACAAGGCGCCAAAATAAAAATATCGTTATTCTTCTTTTATTTTGAGCATACATAATATTAAATAACGATTTTGCATTGTGTCGTTGCGCCAAAGTTCGTTATCGCATATTTTTCCTCTCGCAAAGACGTAGAATTTAGTTTTGATTCTTCTGATCTAGAGTTTCTTATTCTGCCTTTTTCCCGAAGGTTAGTGACTAAATTTCATTGAAATCAGTTTACTTCCTTTTTAAGAAAACTTTCTATTTGCATTTGATATTAGTGAAGATAGCATCAAAATGCAGCAATAAAAATCTTTTGTTACAGAAACAAAGGAATCTTAATAGTTTCATTATACGAGTACAGGTTAGAATAAAATGAGGTTTCGTACGAAACGGACTTAATTTAATATTGTTATGCATATTACGTAAAGCCTTAGTTCTGACTCGCGCAAATAAAATTAAAAAAATTCTAACAAAGAACTCACAGACAATGCTTTTGTCTGACACCTTCAGAGCAAATGCCATCTAATATTTGAGGATTTAGTGAATGGATCTACGGCTTCTAGTGCTTCCACGCCGAGTCAGTTCTTAAGAAATTGTTGAAAAGATCCAGGACATCCGATTTGTTACGTCTTTCCTCATTCCGGAGTTATTACACGTTAAATATCACGGCGGGCGCTCTGAAAATCTTACCAACGAGAGAGAAATAAAGCAATAGAAATTTAAGATATTAAATAAAAGATTTCAATTTTTAAATACTTTGGAGCCGTGTACGAGACTTTAAACGTATGCTTTTATAAAGGACGGACGTCCAAATAAAATATACTAACATAATATTATAAATGGGAAAGTGTGTTTGTTTAGTTCGATGGCCTTCCTTCACACCCTAACGAAACAACCAATTTAGGTATTTGATCTCTGACTTGAAATTAGATTTGAACTTAGTTGAAAGAATGGAGATAAACATTAAACATAGGCAGTGGCGAAACTATATCGTTCGAGGTCCGAGGCAAAATAATTTTCGTTCTACTATTTCATTTCAATAAAAAAACACGTCAAGCGATTATTGTAAAAAATAATCGATTGCCGCTTGTCTAGGCGGCTGATCAAGGGCCCCATTTGGCCCGTGGCAATTTGCCTGTTTGCCACCTTGTAGTTACGCCACTGAACATAGGCTACTTTTAGTCCTAGAAAAATATAATGTTTCCAAACAACAAGCGAATATTTGTATTTTTACGCGATTTTCGAATTCCCAAACGAAACCGCAGGAAAAAGCTAGTTGTCGAATAAAAATAAAAATTACTGCAACCTAAAATATAACAACTGATAAATTCTCAAATAAATTAGGACCTAGCTGAAAGGCATGTTGGTTTGAGAAAAGTCAGCTCAGTGAGCTGCAAAAAGTAATCTCGAGAATGATTGATTGTCGTCTATCAGCTGTCCACAGACTGACTTCAAATAACTTTAGCTCACTGGATTCAGGCGACGTCAGATATAGTGGTCGGATACTGAGCAGCTGTGTCATATATTCTATAATATAAATTCTCGTATCTGCAGTTAACATCAGTATATTGCGAACGTGAAAGTTGGAAGTATTGGTGTTTGTTACTTTTACCGTAAAAACCATCGTTGTAATAAAATTTGGGCGTGGAGTTATCTTTTCTTATAAACCGGGAAAAACAGCGTAGGCAGTAATAGTTTTCGAAAAGATACCTAACTAGTGAAGACTATGCATCTTTGACATTATAAATGGATTAACAAACAAACACACTTTGTATTTGTTTGTTTGTTTGTCCTTTTATAGACTAAGTTAATAGGTTGAAACACTTTCCGTAAACTAACGAAGGCTACTTTCGGTCCTTGCTATTCATTTGTCACGTGTGGTTTGGACGTGAAGAGTTTACAGACAGACAGACAGACACACTTCAGTATTTATGATATTAGTATGGAAATGTGTATCTTACTATTGGAATTTCTCCTCAGAAATTATAAAGATCTAATTAATTTATAAGCCTTCAAGTCCAAATAACTAAACATACTTGATAAATTCTCGAGGACTACCGCAATCCAATATGGCGGCGGGAATGATTAATTTTCGCCAATCCACCGAAATTACCGGAGGCAAATGACAATTTCCTACGTCATTTTTACCCGC
The DNA here is from genome assembly GCA_026546445.1 of Cyclargus thomasi. Lineage (NCBI taxonomy): Eukaryota > Metazoa > Arthropoda > Insecta > Lepidoptera > Lycaenidae > Cyclargus > Cyclargus thomasi. The sequence goes on from JAOTAV010042438.1 coordinate 10,130, forward strand.
TTAATTTAAATAACGTGTTTGTTTCGTAAAAAAATACTTTTTTATCATAAATATTAGCAAAAAATTGGGTGTTACAGAAGTATTGCGGCTGTCAATTCAATTTAATAACCATAAAGGTTTATAAATTACAAATATTCAAGTGAATAAGCCTTCTTTTGATACACGTGATGAGAAATCAATTTACTCGCAAATTTTTGTATTTTGTATACCACGAAATATTTGTGAATATCTACATTGAACGTTAAAAACATCTTTCCGACTTTCATACTAGTTCATTCACTTTCCAGAAACTTCGAGAGCCGAATGTTATTATAACATGGAGTATAAATTATAATAAAGCACAAACTTTATCAAAGACTTACTAACTCTTTTTACAAGACCAACTTTAGCTATATTTTCTTCCAAGCAAGCTGCACGGCGTTCCCGCAGGGTTGTCACTTAGCAAAAACTTTTGTCTCCGACTTTAAATATTCTAGTGAGATATATTGCGACACAGTTTTCTTTACGAGGAGAAACATTTGGCATTTATAAAAGGGGAGAGCTAAATAGAACAGGAATATACTCGGGTGTCAAAACTATTATGAAAGAATGTATTCTTAAAACATTTTCTCTTTTATTATAATTCTATGGCCCCACACAAAGAGTTGGGGTGCAAGGAATAATATGTTTTTATTCACATCAAAATGAAAGAGTCTTGCGTGTTATTGTAATTTATGATAATATTCTGAATATGTTTCCTTATTTTTCTATTAGGTACACCCTGCGGCATCCAAAGAAATATTGAGTATTCATAAAATGGCGAAATGTTTTGGCTACTTTGATGTTTTAATCTTTCCTCAGTATTTATATAAGTTACGATTGTTTTATCATCCAAAGAAAAAATGTATTGAGTCTGCAAATCGTGATTAACATAATAAAATATAATCATCCATAAGCTAGAAAAGAAACATTAAAAATTAAGTAACATAAAATGCTTTCAGTATTTTTAAACGTCACGTTTTTAATGTAACGTAAATTGAGGTGTTCATTTTGGTGCGAAGAACATGAAATTGAAAATGAAAAGAAATATTGTACAAAAAGGCCATAGACGTCCTAAAGTTTGTAAATAAAAAAATAACGACTCTTGCAAAATAACGAAAAACTATTCCGTGCCAACTGCCAACCCTAGGGCAAAAGGCAAAAGTTGTAGATTCAATAAACACTGGCTGATCTAGTGTTCACGCAGTCGAAGGGTAAACGGATCATAAACTAAGCTGTGTACACTGTAATAGCCTATAGCTACAATCTAGAGATCATACTGATACCTAAAAAAGCGGCCAAGTGCGAATCGGACTCGTCCGTGAAGAAAGCAAATAGGTAAAATTGTTTTAAGAGTGAAATATTGACTTGATTAATGAGAGTTAAATTGGGCGTTATGAATTGTGAAAACTACTAAATCAACTTAGTCTTAGTCTAGCCAAAAATTAAGTCGATTGGTTGTTTCATTCGGGCGTAAAGGAAAAACATATAAACAAACACACTATCGTATTTATAATATTAGTAAGGATTTTGATATATTAATGTCTCCCATATGTTGCTACAGCCCGTATACTGCAGAGTGCCTGATCTTGTCTAGTTTCGTTTAGGTGTGATCTGAATGTCCTCTGCATTTAAGTTATATCATTGCTAAATTTCTTGAACCATACTTTTTGCCGTTGTTACTTTATAGATCTTTTAATTGTATTTGAAAAATATAACGAGTAAATTCAAATATCAGCCAAAATTATCACACCCTTCCTTTTGACTTCACAGCGAAGTCAGTGAAGTGAAAAACATGAATCCAAGTGAAACAATAAAAGCTGCGAAGTTAAATCTAGCCAAATTAGAATGTTTTTTAGAATCCGAGCAATGTTTTCAGTTAAACTTTCCACTTTCCTCGGCCAACTGTACGTATGTTTGGTTCTGGCAGACGTTTCGTGTTTACTCAGAAAAGAAACAAGTTGTCGTTCGTCTCGTTAGGGTTGTCTCGCTCAAGATCTTGTTCGTACAAATAGGTTTATTCACGTCGAATTGAACTTGTACGTTTGACAGCCCTGAGTTTGTGATGAGTTAAAAAGATTTATAACGGATGCACACTGTATTGCTACTTTTGTGTATAGTGACGTTGACATTTTTATTACTACATATGTACGAATATTTTATCGGATAAAAACTACGAATCCACGGAAGAGTGACTTTGTCTAATAGACTTGCCATACATGCTAGGTACACCTAATCAATAGATTTTTATTACTTATTAATTCGCCGTGGGCGAGGAGGAGAGACCACGGCCTCACAGAAAACTAGCGTGAAATGGTGTTGTGCTGTGTTTCGTTCAGTGAGTGAATTTATCGGTGGCCCTACTTCGCTAATCCCTTATCCCATTCCCTATTCCTTCATAGAGGCCTTGAAATGCACTTGCGACTCTTAGAATGTCGCGAATGTCCATGGGCGACGCCAGTTGTTTTCCACCAGGCAACTCGTCTGATCACTTGCCCCCTAAATAACATAAAAAAAAGCTGACCCTCAGCGCCATCGGGCTGACATAAGTATAACAGTTCGAAGAGGAACCATATACACAAGGGTTGTATCTACCACAGTGGGATAGCTTGACAGCAACCGCTGTACCGCTTCATAGGAATATGGGACGTGGCGTAAGATGGATAAGTATACTATCGCCGTCAGCGTTGACGGTCAACTGACAGAGTTCCATGACCGGTAATCATGGTAACCCTTTCCCGCCTCGCCGAGCTCATACCCAGGTATAGCGCTTGTGGTCAAACTATAGTCTGGGTATCGTTTGCATTGCAAATTAAATATTATACATTTCCAAAAAAACTAACCAGTTACAAGTTTAAAGTATTTGTATGTAAAAGTGGATAATGTTCATCAGTTAATCAATAGTATTTTATTGTCTATGGACGCTGCACACCACGTCAGTCTGGCGTCGTGGTAAGTCCCCAAGGGACTTGTGTTACAGGTACCAGACAACGGAAATATATTTAATACTATTATATTATACACATATTTAAGATTTTTATTATATGATACACATATTTAATAGACATCTAAGACCTAGGAATATTGTAAAACTTTTGCTCCGTCGGCGGGATTTGAACCTGCGGCCCCCGGTTTCAGCTACCAACGCGCTTACCAACTGAGCCACAGAGGTCGTCAAAAAATCCACTCAATGGAAAGCATTTAATTATAAATACATTTTATGTTCCTAGAATCATGTCGAGTGTTTTGTTAATATTAAAATTCGAGGTATTGGAAATTCCTAGAGTTTTACAGTCGATTTGTTGTTTAATAAAAGTTATTGGTATCATTTTTGTTATTTCAACGTAATAAATATTATTGGAAAATAAATTTAGCGACCCCAAATTTCATTTCAAACTTTATAGACGAAGCTAAATCACAAAGTTTCTTATTTTTTGTACATATAAATGTGTAACTACTGTCTATTTTATAGAAATAAATCGATTGGTGAAAGAAACTTTTATTAAACAAAAATTTACTTTAAATGCAAATCTATTTTTTATTTTCATTTTAGTCCTTAGGTAGGACAACCAGATAAGATAAGGTATATGTTAGATTATTTTGGTCTAAGTCAGTAGTCTCCTGCGCTATCATAATCACGTGATTGTATCTCTACGTGTCTTGTACTATGTGACCATTGATCCACGGAGACAGCCGCCTATGTCGTCATCACGTGAGCCTCACATGACCTCCACATTTTTTATGAGATTTGGAGGACAAATGAAAAGACAGGTCACCTGCTTGAAAGCGACTACACGGGGCCCATGGACACTTGCAACATCGGAAGCGTTGCAAGAACGTTGCCGGTCTTGAGAAGACGGAATAGGGATAAGGAATGAGGTGTAGGGAAGTTGGACCCTCGTCACTCTCTGGACGAAACACACCGCAACGCTGTTTTACGCCAGTTCTGCGTAAGACCGTAGTATAACTTCGATAGAGCCGGCCCATTCATGCCGAAACATGGCTGTGCTACTTAAGATTGGAAAATACCTCATCTTCCAGGGGTTCGAACCTAGCACCCTCTTAAGTGCGAACTAAAGGGTTACCTCCTAGGCCACGGACGCTCTGAATGTCGACAACTTGCAATGGCATCGAAGGTCTGACGGTCTCACCTGTAAGTAGGTACTGGCCACGCGTGCGCCACACACGGCAGCCGCACGTCCTGGCCGACCTGCACGCGGTGCGTGCGGCCCTCCGCCGCCATCCGCGGCCGGACCGGACCCTTTGGTGACGTCACTATCACGTGACCTGACCAACAGAAACAGTATCGTAACTTCCTAAGAAAATATTGAGATAAATTGCTCGAAATTATAACGCTAAAAAGCTTTTGTCTCCTTTGGTTGTTGCTGCTGTTTCTGAATTTAAGTGGAGGTCTGTAAAAGTCGAAAGATTTGTACGTTTTGAAAGGAAACCAGAGTTGATAAGTGGAGGTGACCTGATTGTTGATAGCTTATGGACGCATTACTCTACTTCCCAGCTTATTGCCGTTTGACAATATGTTTGTCCTCTTATTAGAGGAACGAACTATACAAAAGTCCTGTTTGTGTACTAATTTTGTAAAGTACCATGGAGAACATTGAAACAGAGCCAGTTGAAGAAAAAAGAAGAAAAAAACAAGGCCACCAACTTACTAAGATGCCAAATCTGGCTGTGTTTCAGTTTACCTGATTGTAAATAGTAGTCTCCAAACCAATAATCTCACCAATATACGAGCTAGTGTAGTACTGTCTTGTGGCGCGGTCGCGCACGCGGCAGCGGAAAGCGTACCGGTCGGCGGGCCGCACCGCCGCTATGTAAAGCGACCCGTCGTCGGTGCGGTAGTACTTAGAACCTGGGGGGTAGAACATAAAATTTAGTCACCATTATTATGAACAATATTATCACAATAGAAAGAACGAGCCAGTAAGCCATCTAAGAATTGTATGAGTTTATACGTTTGATTAGAATAATATCAAAAGATATCATTAGCGAATGGCTGTGTTGCTAAGTTGTTCTGGGCATTTGGGATTTACAGCAGTACTCGCGCTGATTCTTCAGTTTATCTGAAGTTTGCCTACTAGTTCATTCTGACTATTGTGATTATTTAATTAAGAAACAATTAGTTCTTATTAATGTAATGGAGTGAATCCATGTTTCCATTGGTAAGTATTTTAAAAACGACATGATGCACAATATCGTTGAAGGGAGACGCAGGAACTTAGAGCGTCCGTAGCCTAATGGGTAAGACCTTTGGTTCTCACTCGAGAGGGTGCAGGTTTAAACCCCGGCAGAGACGTATACCAATGAGACATTTTCCGATCTCAAGTACATAATACGGATACCAATTGCCGTGGAAGACCTATGCTTCGGCACAAATAGGCCGGCTTGAACAGTGACCACGCCCTCGCAGAAAACTGGCGTGAAACGGCGTTGTGCTGTGTTTCTTTCAATGAGTGAGTTTACCGGTGGCCCAATTTCCCTAATCCATCCCTATTTTCATTCCCTATTCCCTCATAAAGGCCGGCAACGCACTTGCGAGTCTTCAGATGTCACGAGTGTCCATGATCAGCGGCAGTTTTTTTCCATTCATCATCAGTAAACCGTCTGTTTCCTTGCCCTCTAAATATCATAAAAAAACAATAGATAGTCAATATATGCACTGATATGCACTACATACTATGATAGTCAATTGCATATTGCACGAAAAAAAAACGAGGCACATGTCTTGCTGAAAATTAGCCTATTCTTGGCTAATATGCTGTACGTACGTATGCTAGGTAACTAGCGTAATAATGTATATTAGAGGTCGCCCTGTAGTCGAAATTCTACCATAAATATTATAATCGTGTAGAGGTATAAAAATAAAAACTATTCTCAATTTAATCATAGACTTTAATTTGGCATAAAGGTCTCGTTACATTAAATGTTATTAAAAAAACACAGACTCCAACCATAAACAAAAGAGTATCTCGTGTATGATTATCGCGTCATGTCAAAATATTGTAGTATGCGTGTTCTAGTGCGCGTAGCGTTATATTTATTAAAATATGTAAGAATAGAGCATATTTTAAAATAATATAAGTATTTTACGCCCCACCACCATATCCACTATTATTATTTTTAACAAAAAAATAAAACCGACTTCCAAAGGAAAAAACAAAAGTAATAAAAAAGAAATTAAAAAGTATTAAATAAAATTTATTATTTAATAGTGCCTGTTTCAGAATTCGGTAAGGTCTATTCCCGTACACATTCATCAAAATTTTGTAGTCGGTACGGTGGGTGTAGTCAGTAAAAATTTAAATTTATGTCTAAATTTATATTTTTGACTGGTACTGGCAAGCAACGAACTGCTTTTCAGCCAGTATGGAGCGAACGCGCTTGGGAATGGGAATAGAGATTAGGGAAGTTGGGCCACAAGTAAACTTAATTAATGAACGAAACACAACACAACGCCGTTTCACAACAGTTTTCTGTGAGGCCGTCGAAACTTTGACTCATTCGTGCCGAAACATAGCTCTCCCACGGCAAATATATTATCTTACTAATAGTATTAATTCAAAAGTTTGTAAGTTTGTGGATTTGTGAGTGTGATGTTAATTCTTTACGTTTAAACGACTGAATGAATTCGATGAAATTTGGGATGGAGCTAGCTGGTATCTTGAATTAGCACATAGAGTACTTTTTAATCTCTACTAAGCCACGGGTATCGCCGCAGGGTATAACTAGTTTTGAATATAAATCAGTTATGACTTTATTATTTTGTTCGTTCTACGTACATATTATGTTACTATCTTCAAAGGGCTCTACTGAACACCTTAGCCGCCAGCAGACTTGTCGGCGGAACAAGCCACACGTATCTTGTAAGTGGTGCTAACAACCTGGCTCACCGACAAAATGTCGACAAATATCGGCGGTGTCGGCGGCTGAGGTACATACCTGTGCGCTTTAAGACTGACTGATGATGATGATGGATATAATTTGCTTCTCCGAAATCACCAAACGCGTATCTTTAGGGAAAAAGGAGTTCCATTAGCACTTTGTGAACCATGGTAGGTATACCTCGGTACAAAATCTTACTTTTTGGTACCAAGTGTTCTGAGATATAATAGAATCATAATATATGATGCCTGGTCTAATTGCAGTGATGATGATTATGAATAAATTTTAAATTGTAAATGCTTTCAGTTCTAAAAATAAGACCGAGAACCCCAAAGTCGTATCTGTAAGGAATCTTGAGTTCTCTCAGTACCTCCGGAAACAAGGTATACCTTGGTACCAAATCACGTAAGCCTATACCACCGGAGCTAAGATGAGCCATGACAAAAATCTCGTGTTTGTCGACAATCATTATGTTTTGTTTTTAAACTGTGCTATTTTTGTCTATGAACCCTTACATGACAACACTTTTTTATCGAGTTTAGTGGAAATTTAAATATTATGAGAAGAGTACGTTTTTCGATGCTAGTCTACGAAGGAGAAATTTGTCTCTCGACGTACGGAGTATGGAGTAGAGATATATATCGATGTCGACTATTTTGATAACGCT
>JAOTAV010042449.1:0-17709 GCA_026546445.1 Cyclargus thomasi
AGCAACCATCATGGTGAATTTGGGACCTATTCGAAACAATATCCTATACAACAAATCAAAAATTTTGAAAATCGGTTCACAAACGCCGGAGCTATGGTTGAACATACATAAAAAAAAAACACACCGAACATATAACCTCCTCGGTTTTGGAAGTCGGTTAAAAATAAAATAAAAATCATTTATTATCATACAAATAAGTCCATAATATGAAAAAAAACAACAACAAAAATTAAAAGATTACAATCACATGTTTTCAATTATATAAACGTCAAGTCTATCAATTCCCTAGCAGCTCTTAAATTCAACTTTCTGTATTAACATGAATTGCATATTAAGCATTTGACTTTATCCCCGTACAACTGGTAAACCATGTTAAAGAGCTTGACCCATTTTTGGCTGTAATAAAAATTCGGCGTAGTTTATTTGTGTGCAAATTACTCTTTTAATTTGGTCGTTAATAAAAGTATATGGGGACCATGCATTCAGCTTTTAGCTTAGTATTTTATGTTTAATTCCATCCTTATTAAACGTACAAAATAGTACTTTCAACCAACTATTTGCACGCTTAAAGATGATTGTCTTTCTTACAAAATGATCAAACGGTTTTGTTTTAATGTTTCTGGGTCCAGCTCTAGATGGTTTAGGTTCTCAATCATCTCGGCAGAATAGATAATTTATCTTTAGGAAGGTGTCTATTAAACCATTCTCACCACTTGATCATCAAACCGTATAAGCTTAAACCCTTGAATACCGGTGGGGTACGAATGTCCAAATATAAATTATTGTCTACCATAAGCTTAGGCATATTATCAGGAGCCATTTAAACTAATATATGCTACAGAGGTCGTTGAATGTTCGATCCCCATATCCACATAAGTCCCGAAAGGGGTTAATAATTTAACCCTCACCTATATTAAATGCCTCCCAGTTTTCCCAGTTGGTATAGTGAATACTGTCGAAGGAAAAACTTACATTTGTACTTTTTTTAAGGTAAGGAATATTTGTCTGCGAAATGCGACTTTCTTTGGCATAAGAAGTATTTTCATGCAAATTTTTATCTCCAATATATTATAATACCCTTCGCCTTTACATCTACGTATATGCCCAACCCAATCGGTCCAATGGCTTGGCCTGTGCGTTGTTAGAATACATGTCAGTCAGTCACCTTTAAGTTTAATATGTTAATATTTTTTAAGGTTATAAAAAATATGCAGCAAATTAAAGAATGAACAAAAACTTATACTGCCAGAGAACTTCGATAGTATATTTAGCATAGGCGAAATATATTGAAGGTACAATATTCAAAAGTCAATGTATTCGTATCGGGAAGTTTGTAAGAAAATTATTGGCATGCGAGACTTTTGCCCAGGCAATAAATTTAAGAGAACGGGACCCGAAACTAGGTTTGCGAAATCGAGTAATATATTGAAGACAGGGCTAAGTCAGCCATTTGTTATCTTAGGTTTTTATGAAATTACCTAACCTAATGTAAAAATTGTTAAACTGGCTATAACGTTTAAAGTTACGCACAACATGCGTTTGTTGAGCAGAAACCGTACATTTTGCTGAGACTTTGCCGTGGGAGAGCCATTCTTCGGCACGAATGAGCCGGCTTGACCGGAGTGATACCACGGTCTCACAGAAAACTGGCGTGAAACGAAATGTTTCGTTCAGTGAGTGACTTTACCGGTAGCCCAATAACTTCCCAAATTCCTTATCCCTTCATAAAGGCCGGCAACGCACTTGCAGCTCTTCGGATGTCATGAGTGTCCATGGCCGACGGCAGTTGCTTTCCATCAACTAACCCGTCTGCTCGCTTGCCCCCTAAATATCATTAAAAAAAGACAAAAGCTTTCTTTCTTAAAGCTCAAAGTTTGTTTTATATATTATTATATAATGGAGCCAACAACAACAAACGTACAACTTGACACACTTTTACTTACTCCTTTACTCTTTTTACACGACTGCGCAAGAAAGAGAGGTTATGTGTATATGTATAATTGTTTAGCACGCTCTGCTGAGTAAACTGCTTGATGGGTTTTGAGAGGTGTCGTTTTATTCGTATTTACTGTGAGAATGACACTAGATATGATATTGAAAAATTTTAAAAAATAGCGTGGCGAATTTTTGGCGCCAAATTCGAATATAGCATTGTTTAAACTGAAATGGTTCCTGCAGTCGAGTTTTTGGACATTTACCTTGTACTAATAAATATATTAACTCAGCAAATAGCTATCTAAGGATCGCTGTATTTGTCTATAATATGACTACAGACTAAAAACATACTGTGCATATCATTTGTGTGCAAAATATTTAAAAATACATACAAACAAAACAAACTTTACACAAAAACCATAAGAGCTTGAGGTTTGAGATTTTAATTGTTAATTTAAGTGTATGTCTAAATGTGTTTAAAAGTAAAAAAGTAATTTTATCATAGATAATAATAATTGAGTATCCACAATCTAACTAAAAAATCTTGCGAGTACTAATAAGCGATATTTTGCTAGTTTCTGAAAATTCAAACTCTTTCTTTTGTTTCAGTGCCTCCACCGAGCGCGCTGCGTACAGCTGGCTTCCTGACACCAGGATAGAGTTCAGCTCTCCCTTCAGCAGACGCAAGAGTTCCAATTCCACCGTCTACGAGAGTGACTGATGGTGCGTCTTCGACCAGCTCGAAGAGGCGCTGCTTTGATGCTCGGTGTAAGTGGTGGTGCAGGATGAACAGTGAGTAGGACATTTGGTGCCGTGTGTGGGACATTTAATGCCAGTGAGTAGGACATTCGGTGCAATGGGTAGAACAATTTTTGCAGTGAGTTGGACATTTGCTGCTATACTAAGTTGGATATTTCGTGCAGAAGAAGGACATTTTTTTGGTTAGCACTGTGTCAATGAATTTTGACACTGTGACAGTAAGTGGGCAATAGTTCAAAATTATGTTCTTCTGTACAAAGAAACAGGTACAAAGTTTGCTGCCACATTTTGCTACTACAAGCATAGCCATTTTTACACTACTACAAGCGTAGTTGTAAGGTTGACTGCAAATTTGCAGCACATCTGTAAAGTTAACTACCAACTTTACAACACTACAAGCATAGTTGTAAAATTAGCAGTTAAAATCCTACAATACAAAATAGTAATTGTGCCATCTCTAATTCTTCATTCGTATCAAATTTACCTGTAATTTGTGTACAGCTGTACTTCAATTAAATTGGAAGCTTTTTCCTCTTGACTTGTAAATAGTTGTATACTATCGTCTTAACAAAAATATACCCTAATATTTGGAACACTACCAACCATTTTCAATTTTTCACCTTCCAACATTCTTACTTCATAGAATATTAGTAAGTATCGATTAAAATTCTAATATTACTATAATTGGAAATATCCATACCGTACCGATACACTTTCTTCCATTTAAAATAATAACTACTATTAGTGCTAAAAATAGTATTGCCTTGTAAATAAATGCTACTGCTAATATTATGTACAGAGATATCGTAATGTTATGAGTAAAAGCTATAATATTTATATTATGTTTTTGTGACTTAAAGCGGGCTTACGATATTCCAGTGACCGAATTGCACTTGCACTTTAGGGCATTTAAATTCATTATGGAATTACTTTGTATGGTTCCTGTTTAAATTATTGTGGAAATATATAATTTGAATCCAGATTCGATCACTGGATTGGATTGATGTAGTTTGGCCATTGTGTGCAGCTCTGGCTTTGGTTCAAACGGAAAAATATAGAAATTCTTATTTATTTTTTGTTATTTTTTGTCTCAGTAGAAAATATAAACAAAAATTAAAAATTATAAACTGAATTCTAGATTTTACATTATTATGAACTCTATTTCAATAGATAGTTTTATTTTTCTCTTTATCCATCCTGATGTTTTAGATTCCGGAAAAGAGAACATGAGCTTTTACGGCCAGGCTTCTCTCGTGGTAAAATTTCTGCTTAAGACCTTAACCATATTTCAAATTAAAAACACCCAACTAAAGCAATAAATTAGGAGAATTTTCCAATATTTGTCTTCACCAGTGTGGTTATCTTACGGAACATCTTTGCCCATAAATTCGTAATATTCTTGCATTTACTCCGAGGGTGGAACAGGGTAACTTCGTACCGAAATGAATATTTATAGGGAACAAGGAGAAACGTGGCATTTATGTAAAGTTGAATGTTCCCACTTATTGGTGGAATTACTTCACAGAACTTTGGAGGCCTATGTTTTTGATTAAATTATAATTATAGTTGGATGATTTGAGAGTACGGAGTTTTCTGAAAACATTGTTATTATCTTTAACGCATATGCGTTAAACATGCATATTATTATGCACTATTCAGTAAAAAGCAATACAAAATATTTCGTTGTCTTAAACTTTATAAAAAAGGTTATGTCTGAGTAATATTCAGGATTTCATATGAAATCATTTAATATGAAATCATATTTTCTTTCAGTGCATCACACACTGAAAGAAAATGTTTATGATATGATTTCAGTTAAAGTACAATTTTGAAGTATTGAACAATATTAATAAAGTGTCTAAAGTTGCAGCCGCAACATTAGTAATCTAATTTAGTCAGCTCTGCAATATAAATTATTTTTTCCGTTATAGTAAGGAACCGTTAAATAAGTGAAATAATTATAAATATTGTAATTAGACCATAATATTAATTAATGTGTATAAGTAAAATGTTACTACTAGTTAAGACGTTATTTTTGTAATTCTACCCAGGTTTCGCAACACACGACTCTAATCCTAATTGTAAATTTCTCTTCTATGTAAATATTAGATATGAAAGTAATTTAAAACGGCTTGACACGTAAATTTTATTATAAAGGCCTCCTTTTATGGAAAGGCCGATCGATACGATTTGACTGATAGCAGACCGATCTAACAGTAATTGGGCTCACACACAGGAATATACAAATAAACGAGTCCAGTCAGATCTGCCGTCAATCAGTCCCATCCGACCGATCGGTTTTCTTGTATATTAGGTAACCTATAGGTACCTTGTAGCAAATAAGAGTTGTAACGATTTTCACTACATATCGGTTTTATTTATTCCCATATTCATTACCACATTTATACTAATATACAATAATTGAGATGATTAATAATTACAATAATAATTATTAGTGTAACCAAAAACATCCTCAACTTTGATTTTTGTAATAAATATAAGGCAACTATCTAGCCGCTTTTGTGAATAGATAAGGTCGGAAAAAATGTGGAGACTAGCAAGGTCAATCAGTCTCACCAGTCAACGGCGTCACTGTACTGTGAGAGTCTCAACAATCATATTTTGCAAGAAATTAACATTCATTTGTACATTCATAAATAATATTTTAATTATCCATGGATCTATTTTTAGTTTATGCTCTCATTAAACGTTTTCCAAAATCATGTCTTTCGAGAATTATAACTCTAAAATAGAAAATCTAGTGATCTTTGTTTAACACTATTTCCATTAGTAACAAAAAGATCAAATCATAAAAAATATCTTAAAGCCTCATAATATACGTAATGATCGAACGTTCCTTGAGAACTATGAGCTGACGAACCTCCACACACGAGAATGCACAAAACTAAGTCGGCCTACAATCAGTGCATTGGCACGATCGGACTCCCAGTGTACGGTAGCCTTAAGTAAAATATCTGACTTCACAGTGAGGATTATTTCATTCATCTTATCATATCTAATTACATATTCCTAACGCCTTTTCCACGTTTGTTGAAATTTGTTAATCATCATGTTAATATAATAATCATCACTTTATATGTACCTAAACCACTAATATAAGATATTTGTTAATGTTTATAAAATTCCATTCGACAATTTTGTATGATTTCCAATAAAGTTATATTACAATTATTTCAGTCATTTTTATTTCTCTATACGTTGGAACTTTTCTTTTAAGTACTGGGCATTTTCTTAAATAAAAATTATCTAAAGCTCTTTGCTCAATTTTTTTTCATACCTGTTATAGTTTTGATTTTTTCTAAGGTTGTCTTATCAAAATAACCAAGCTGAGACAAAATTGCCTTAATAATTAATATTAAATAGCTTAGGCAAATAAAATGATATTCCTCCAACTAAAAGATGAAATGAAGAACTAGTAACAAGTGCATTGATTTATTTATGTTTCATTTTATTAAGAAAATCTTTAGGTTGTCATGACAACGATGTCATTTAGGTAATTTTTTGTGACGTCAACTGGACCCTAATTGGACGGAACTTTTTATTCGGATCCGCTGCAGAGGCACAAGTTCGGAACGAATTGATCTACGTGTCTTGTATTACAGTAGCTTTAAAACGATCCCGAGGACGGCGTTATGCAACCTACAGTATGATGCGTACCAAGTACACTTTGACATCATACAAATTATAGTGCCAAGCAAATGAAGTGCTATTGACGAATAATATTTAAAAAATATAATATTTAAAAATAAGCAAATAAATTTTTTTACATAATTTTTTTAAGTTTATGACATGATCTAAATCATGGGTCAGGAAACGCAAATGTGACAACGCACACCCCAAAATACTGGTCGGATCGACTTAAAATTTGGCATGCAGAGAGAGATATGATTTGGCATACGATAAGAAAGGATTTTAATAAATTTTGTCCCCTAATGCATTAAAATAGAGGATGAAAAGAATCTGAACATTTTGTACATGATCGTCAACTCTTTGGCATTAATATTCCAGTTGATACAGTAAGGTAAAGTATACCCACAAATAACACTAGTAATATGGGAAATAAGATTTATAAGTACGGCAAGTTGATGTGAAGTCCCCTGCTGGCAACGCGCCAACGTCTGAAGATGTATTGAGGCGATGTCCATTTCAACGAACCTCTTTCGTAAACTTGGCGTCCTGTCGTTTTCGGAGCCTTAATGAAATTAGGCTTGATGGCCATTTACCAAATGCTTGTCTGCTAAGGTAAGTTTATTTTGTTTTTTTTTTCTTTAAAGTAAAATGCAAAAATTGGTAATCTCTAATAGCCTCTCTGCAGTCCTCTAGAAATTACTTTTAGTGTATATTAACGTTTTCTTTTGTCAACAAATATAAAAAATTGAATGGACTAAATACATTTTTAGGATTTTATCTTGTAGACTACCGCTACTATACACATTAAATGAGTGCAATATACCGCCATTTTATTATTTTAAACTTAGTTCCTGCTTCAGCAATACATAACGCGTGTCATTCGTAACCGTCATGGTCACGAACCGTATTGAAACGTCGCACCTGAGTTCGGGAATTGCAGTCGGAAGCATCATTCCGAATGTTAACAAGGACAAGGATTCATACGATTTTTTGTTGATTAGATTAGTGATGTGGGAAAGGCATAAATGACTTGCATATAATTTGGAACTCGAAGCCAAAAAACCTTCTTCCATGTATCCATACCCTGGAATCTGAATAAAGAATGACGCTGGTGTAATGATGAGCCGCTTAGGCGAACTGAACGAATTAGTCGTAAACATTTAAAAACTACTTTTTTTATAATATTTAGGGGGCAAGCAAGCGGACGGGTTACCTGATGGAAAGAAACTGCCATCGCCCATGGACACTCGTAACATCCGAAGAGTCGCAAGTGCGTTGCCGGATTTTATTAGGGAATAAGGTATGGGAATAGGGAAAGGGGGGAATTGGGGAAGTTGGGCCACCGGTAAACTCACTCACTGAACGAAACACAGCACAATGCCGTTTTACGCCAGTTTTCTGTGATGCCGTGGTATCACTCCGGTCGAGCCGGCCCATTTGTGCCGAATCATAGCTCTCCCACGGCAAACAGTGCCCACATCCAGATATAACTATAAAAGATAAATAAGAGTATACAAGTTTATAATAGCCAAAAAAGGAATAAAAGACCCCAAAACTATCAATACCTAAATCGTAATTAAAAAAAAAATTATGAATTAAATGTGGATTTTAAAATCCACATTTTTTAAATAATTAACCTAACTTTTAATTACGTAGCTTAAGCATACTTAATCAGATATTATAGCCAGATGACGAAGACGGTAAATTACAAGGTTCGCTCAAATCTTTAGGAAAGAGTTAAAAATTTTGATTTAAAATTTTAGTCATCCACTCCATCCTCAAGCGTCTGTACGTTTGTAATTTAGACAGAAGGCCTATACAAGTAAAATATTTAGATTAATCCTCACAACTTCAATCAAGGCTTCTCGAAGTTATGACAACTTCCTATGCTAAGTGTATTTAATGAGGTTGTTAGTAACGAACATGTAAATTAAGAAAGATGTTTACCGGGAGTTATTACATGGGACTACCCGGTTCAATATTTGTTTGTCGAGATGTTCGTGTCAAGAAAATGATATATATATATTGGGGTCTGTTATATGTATTTCGAGTGTAAAGTAATATACCAAAATATAGATGACAAAGCTTTAACGAGATTTTTGAAAATCCATTAAATTTGAAGACATAATTAGAAGAAGCGGGTGACTGACATATTAAAAAACTGCCGGATTTTTGCGTAAATGGACGCCGGAAAAATTATTTAAAATTAAAATAATGCGATTTAACGAAAGATGCGACGAAAGTCACAATTAAAGGAGACGTGGTCTAAAGTTGTTAGATTTTATTTGCTTAAAAAAGCAATAAGGGACGATAGTTCGCAGTAGAACATGATATCTTACAGACAAATGACAATTCATTTTGTTGTGTTGTTATTTAAAAACAAAAACCGAAAAGGGCTTTTATTTCTATGTTATTAATTAGTAAGAAATTAATGTTCGAAACGTACAAAGGAGTCTTTACTCTCATTAGCGCAAAACATGAGTTTTCTTATTAAGATCGTATTTCTCAAGATATATGTTACGCTAATGAGTAAATATGACGCTTCATTATTGTTCTCGTGTTTAAAAGAATTTAACAAAACATTTCAGAATGATTAACTGGCATTCACCTGCAGCTTTGTTCGGGTAAAAATGGTTTATCTACCATGTCAATGAAAGCATTTAATCTCACCAAAAAGTGCAGTACTTTTGCCGAGATTAACAGCTAATATAGAAAGATAGATTAGATAAATAATAAATTGTCTAAGTTTTAGAACATCAATCACGAAACCTTTTGTACGAGCAAGCAAAAAAACTGTATAAATATAGCTACCATCGAATTGTCTAATTGTTTACTAAGGCAAAGCAAACAGACTGCGGGGGCATTATCCGAGTCGCCTATATGACCTGGGAATACGGTTCAAATTCCATCACACACTTGACTATTGTTGGATTTATTTACACTCGTATTGACTTTGCCGTGAGAGTTTCGACCTAACACTGGTAGGTCCGATAGATCAAACATGTCATACTACTGTTAAAACCAACGATCTATGTAAATGATAGCCATCCGGTAGCCATGGTGATGTAAGGTGGGATATTCGGTTTTAGGTTTATAACATTCTGAAAAGAATTTTACACAGATTCACTTACAAGAGAAATACAATAAGGTTAAGAAAATACAGTAAGTATAATAAAATCGAGCGAGCTTAAAAGTTAATTAAAAATACAATATCTTATATGCTATAAGTCACAAAACACAAAGCTACCTTATATAAAGACTCGCAGCGACATAATGTTACGGTAGCCGTTCCATGTCCACTTCACCTAACTTGACTTTTATACAAAAATATGCCTCTAGTAATATCGGACTATTCTAGTAAAGAAATATTTTTTAGAATCGGTAGCTCTACTATGAGTTTGAAGCAATACTTTTTCTCGATACTACTAAAAATTAACGCAGACGCTATCGAGTATCGACAAAAACTATTGCTTCAAACTCATGGTAAAGCAGTGAACTCATGAACAGTGGTTCAGCTTTAAAATTCAGAATAGTTTCGGAAATGACCCGATTCTAACATACAAACACAAACGCTAAACTCTTTATAATATATTATAAGTATAGGTAAATAGAGAAAAATTGTAAGAATAAACAAGCCGTTCTTTTTAATCTCACTTTAGCTATACCTACACGACATCTATCTCTCTCACTCCAACTGAATAAAACTGTCGTATTACTGAAACCATTCATATCATCATTTTATCGTACATTTCAGATAACGAAGTATTTTCTCTTCATAATATATTAGTAAAGATAAATATAGTAAATAATTATTGGCAGATTAATATGCTATGCATTATTCATTAGTACCAGACCTACCACAAGCTTACTTACTTTTAAAATTCTCAAATATAATTCGACTGTAGGGTCTTTAGGTGTTTTGGCAAACACATATTCTATTTAGTTACGATTGAGTACTCATCCAACTATTAATAGCTATCAATACGGATCACGTGGGATTAGGCATGATACAAAACATCGCAAATCTTGCTTATGGGGGATTATGACAATATCTGACATTAATCCCGTTTTTATATCCTCGATACGCCTACGTATCGTTTCTTATATTTACGATGTTTTAACTGACTACTGATTCTCTTCGTTATGAGATATAAATTTGAAATTTATTAACTGTTTTACGCTTTACTTTATAGTATCATCGTCATTTTTTTCTCTGTACGTTATATCGTAAATTAAATATGACTCGTCTGTAAAATAAAGTCGTTAAAATTTTATAACGTTTTAAGCAATACTATCAAAGTCAATTTTTTTCTCAGAATCATATACGTTAAGTTACATGTTTATAAATCATAAAGTTTGTTAAAGGTAATACACAAAAATATTACTTTATACAGCAACACATAAATTTAAGACCTAATTTTAAACGACATTTTGAATACCGGCGTGTATACTTAAAACGATATTGACTGCAATTTTAAATTAAAAAGATTTTTTGAAATGAAGCCTGTTTTGTCAAATATTAACACTCAAAGGATCTATATTAGATTACTCATGTACGAATATTAATAAATACACTATAATCAAAAAAAGAATTTGACATAATTACCTCAAAACTTCATTAAATTACAAGAATATTAAACGACATTTGACTTAAGCCACAGTCAAAATTTTTATTTTATTACTTTTCAGTGATAAATGTTTATCTCTGAGTGCTGCAGATAGTATTAAACTTTCCTCAAAACATTATCGTAATTTTAAATTTTGAAGAGTAAGTTCCAAGAAGTTGAAAATAAAGACACATTTACCACAGATCTAAAATATCTCACAGTGGAATATTTTATTCAATCGTCTTTATTGGCGCTTCAATAAGCTTTTATACTTAAAGGATTCTAGTTCTTCCGCAAGATTAACTAGTTCAGGCCTTTGACAAAACTTTTTAGTCTATACTCAAGAGAAATTACTAGATTGACTATTCATAGTACTTTGTGTCGATCTATTTCTTTCCTTTGGCTCCATATTTGTTGGCTTGTTATGGATCTTTGCATATTAATTTTTGTGTTCCACATGCACTGAAGTCATAGTTACTGAAGTGGGAACTCTGTACAAATTCTGTATGTTCAAGGGCACTTCAGAATAACTTAGATTCGCCAATACCAGCAGAAAAAGGTGTTTCGGGTCTGATGTTTTATTATTAAATTATTATGTCTTTCTCTGAATGGTGTGGAATAACTTTAATTCCAATACGATCGTCATCTCTTACCTCTAATATTTTAAAGACATTATTCCTATCTAGCGCAATATCAGCTATAAAATTTTATTGAAATCCATTTAGTGACTTTAACGTGAAAAGAACTTTGTCGTTAAAGTTAAACTAACACCACGTAAGTCAAAAGTAGCAACTTTTCAGGAGAGAGAAGCAATTGATTAAATTTTGTATGAAGCACCATACTTATAAATTTTTTCAATTTGAAAATTGTTAATTTTTGTTAGCTGACACGTGTTCCTGATTAACTTAAACGATGCGTTTTCTGATTTTCTGGAAAAAGGCATCAAAATGACGAAAGAGCCAAAAAGTGACTTACGTGGTGTAAGAGCTTTAGCGACGATTTATGAATTAATTCCTGTTAAAAAAAAATATACAAATTATAATAAAATTATGGAGATCTTAGCTAAGAAACCCACATTAAAGTCGAATTTCCTTACACAAACAGAAATTACGAGTGTCAAGTGCACATAATAAAGTAGACTTACGAGCTTATTTGAAAAGGCAATTAATATACAATACCATTTACGCCGAGCTTACACTAACAAACTCTCTTGATCCGTCGCCATACTAAGTAAGGCAGCAACAAACGCTAGCAGCACGCGACAATATGGTCAGCAGCGAATAACCAAATTAAAATGGTTACTAGTTAGATTCCCGCGTTGGAACAAGTGGTAATATTATATTAGAATATAGAATAGAATTATTTATTTCAGACAAAAAAGTAAAATTTCCATAGTATTGTGATTATGTTAGTCACAAATAAGATATTTATATATTCAAATAAAATATACATATTTAATGTTAGTATTGTTACTAATAAATCCTTTAATTAAATTATACCCTTGAATATTCTTATTCAATGTTTTTGGATAGGACAGTCAAATCTATTTGCAATGACTTTCAGAATGCTGTTGTTTGACCTTAGTAGACGCTGAAAGATTGAGGCTGTTTTCTTACGAAAGATAGCTTGAAAGCCGTCGGTACGCGCAGAAGCAAACACACCAGACGTGCTACAGCGCCGCGGTAGCCCCAACAGCATTCTGAAAGCATTGATATACTGGACGCGTAGAGTGTATTAATTATTACTACTCGTTTAGGCTTCATGACTATGCATGTATTTCACTTGACGATATGAACAATTTAGCGCAATTGACGTGTCAGATATACACATGATAGCGACATTGAGAATTGTTACTGGGTTATGTGAGTGAAGAAATTAACTCTTTGTGTAGTGCTTACACTTATAATCTGTAAATTAACTGACTCTGCCTGACTCGGATTTAATGAAACCGATTTTCAATTATTTTCGCTAGGATTGGATGAGCAGCGGTAGTTTCTTTCGGTCAGGTAAACCGTTTGCTCGTTTGCCCTCTTATTAAAATAAAAAGAATTCGCAAAATTTTCGGCATATTAACTACAACTACTTACGATGTATTTTCAGAACTCGACTCTATTAAAAATTGGTTAAACGCATGACTATACCTTACGGTATTTGCTTATTTACACATAGACACAAATTTAAGTTTTGGTTTCTTAAAACAAAGTATTAATGTAATTGACTGTACACATTGCCACCTGATGCCGCTGCGCTGTCGGCCGCCGCCTCTGCATTCAGCGCATAATCAGCAGATAAATCACTTTTGAACTAACCGCGTTTATGCATTGTGCCTCACTGGGCCTTTAGTGTTATCATTTTCTTTAGCTTTTTTATATTTGTGTAAACCTAATTCGGTTGTATTAAAATTAATTAACTTTTTACACAGAGTTTATTCTGTAAATGATGTAATATTTAATTTACGAGTGTCATTAGCAAAATTGTATTGCACAGCCTAAAGTTTCTTATTAAACCAATTATTTCGTTTTTTTAGACTGTGCTTTTTTAAGCTTAATTTGGAATCAAACATATGTAAGGTCACAGCACACCGAAAAGAATAGGCATATATCCTTTATTTTTAGGAACTGGTAGACCAGTTCCTAAAAATTTTGATATATCTAAACCAAAAGATTTGCAGAGCAAGAACCTTATCTATCATAACCAACAGCTCAATGTCAAATTAAAATTTAACCAATATCATCATCAAACCTATACAAGGATTTTTATTACTATCAGGGGGAATAGGAAATACTATAAGCGTGTAGGTTGCAGACAGTGTTATTGCGATTAAATCTTGAACTTTATTGCTAAGCATTAAGGTTGAAAATTGCTACTACCATTTCCGTACAATGAGCTGCACAGTGCACATAGTGCTGGCGTTCGCTGGTGTTAAGCACGCAGTATTTCATACTAGTCCTTATTGGGAGCTGATCCTGAAGTTTCTATTGCGAGCCTGACTCTCTACTAATAGTGTATAAATATGCAACAAAACCTACTACGTATTGAAATAGCATAGCATCAGTTTTCATGTTGATTGTTTCATGATGATGGACTAATATAAGCGATTACGAATGAGTAGAGAGAATATTCGATTCTGAATATATGTCCTGGAATGACATTGATTGTGCCAAGCTTTGCAATCATGGTTACAATCATTTATTCATTATTGCGAAATCTACATTAATTACTTGTTATCTGTCGTGTTTCTTAGTTACTGACATAACATTTATAATCCGTAGGTGACAGCACCGCTCCTTGCGTAACTCCCTAGTAGTAGTAGTCCCTATCTCAGTAGACACGTAATCGGAGCCGCGGCCCATGTACACCGTACATTGTACTATACAGCTCGAGTTACAAGTGTGTAAGTTTTACATACAATGCGGTGTGGGCGTTACACCGTGACTAGACGTCGTTAGCGAACAGCTAGATGAGAAAAAGCGGTTTTTTACTACGACTAGAAGTGATCAAAGATATGGGTATTGATTGTGATTGTAAAAGAATAAGAGAGAATATAGTACTAAAATCAATGAGGCTATTGAAGCTTAATTCGTATTAAGTTTTCTTTGTTTTATATATTTAGTAAATAGACTTCTGGCTTTTGACTAATTTTTTTATTGTTAACACCATTATTTAAATATATTTTTTAAATAGTTACATACAGTGTTTTTTTATTCAGGTTATAAATAATGCGATAAACTCTGAAAGTCTACGTTATGATCGACGTAGATTTTCGCAATATACACGTTCGTAATAGCTTGTAATAGCAATTTATAGCCAACGTGGAGAGGCGGTATAACAATGTCATTGACAGGCGTGTCATCAGATGGTAACACGATAAAGGTAGATCCGATTCTCTGAGGTCAGAGGCCAGTAGAACTATGTAATATGAATGAATGGAACATGTAAGTGATATGCGTGGATATTAAATATCCGCCTCCTTTGGTGGAAGTCGGTCAATAACATTTACTTGATTAAGAAACTATTGTCTATAACTGTGGATAGAGCAGAAGAACTTAGTAATATTAAAAAAAGGTTACGAAAATACAGTAGAACTAACTAGTCATTTTTTCATCTTTCATCTTTTGATAGCGTTCATCAAGTACAGTCATATCTTACGTTGTTTTGTCCGCGATTAACTCCAAAATTACGAAGACGGTTGTTTTGATTTGTACACCATGTGAAGTGTGCAGTATGATCTCACTTAAAATCTCCCGTTCATATAATATACCTATTTTAAGGTTCATTGAACTATAAAGTTTGACCATTTGATTAATTATAACGTTATTAAAATATGTTTTTTAATTTATTACAAATCAAAGACGTAACATTTATTTATTTAGGTTCTCCTGCATTCGATGACATGTGTCAGTCAAAACTAAGACAAAAAAAGTCCTTTAAATCAAGTATTAACATTAACAATGGAGTATTCATTACTCAGTCTATAAATATAAATATATCCATAAATAATGAAGATGTGTGTGAGTGATGAACGTTTTAAAATACTTTAAAACACTAACAATACTCCCATTTCAAAGTAACCAAGCATAAGTAAAACAAGCTACGAGCTATTTAGTGTTCAAATATTCTCACTACCTTTATCTTTTTACATTTATCGGATTCACACACCTTTTATATCACCTTTATGATGTCTGAATACCCGGACGTCACACGTACGGGCGACTGGCGGTTCTGCATATAAATCAATGTGAAATATATCTGTATTGAGGGTACATCGCACTTAATATTTTTCCTGTTTCCCCGATACTCATGTTTTGGTATGATTTATTTTGGAGGTTCTGGGGTGAGGAGTTTATGAAGAAGGATATTTTTATATAGTGAAATAATAAGTAATGTTTGGATGAAGTAAGGTTTTATTTTTATTTTCTGTTGTATCTCTATTAAGTTTTAGTTTTAAATAATTTGCTATGCGTTACTGATTTTGAAGTCTGTGATAGTTCATTTTAAAGAATTACAAAAAAAAACAAAAAGCTCTATAGAATATTTACACACTTTGCTTTCGAGAGCATTATCATTTAAGATTATTGTTGTAGTTTTTCTGAAACTTTCTGTGTCATTTGGCAATGACTACGTAGTGAATGCAAATTTTGTTGTGAAAATGTAGAGTTTTTAACCTACGTGCCAAATCGCCGATGGACTAACTTTTCTAGGCGAAACCAGTGGGAATACACTCTGTGGAGTATCGTTATTATACATACTTAATATCATAAATATAAGTTTGT
The DNA here is from genome assembly GCA_026546445.1 of Cyclargus thomasi. Classification (NCBI taxonomy): domain Eukaryota; kingdom Metazoa; phylum Arthropoda; class Insecta; order Lepidoptera; family Lycaenidae; genus Cyclargus; species Cyclargus thomasi. The sequence continues at coordinate 16,226 of JAOTAV010042449.1, forward strand.
CTGTCTGTCTACACACCTATACGCCAAACAGTATCCGATCCGTCTAGCGGTTTTTGCTGTGATTAGTGTATCAGTCAAACACATTTGAGTTTTTGATTTAGACGCATAAAATTAACATTTTTCATTAATTACCTTAATACTTTTACAAATATATTATTTAGTAAAATAAATAATCTGCGAATTGCAATTACACAGTGAATCAATTTTTTTACTACAAATATAATAGGTCATAGAATTCCGATCGTCCCTAGTATAGGTTGCTTCTGTATAACTATACATTTGCAAAAACATACTTTTCTATGTAATGTAGTCGAAAATAAACACCGGTTTTTCCACAAAAAGCGATCAGTCAATACATTAGCCTATGAAATACGATCGTCATTTTTCTGTCGCATTAGTACAATGGTAAGTGATCTATGCTTACATTACTCCGTTTAGGTTTATACTACCTAGAAGTTTAGAATATTGAGCTTTATTTCGTTGACATAAATATGATGTTATAGGTCAGTTAGAACATAGATAGGGGCGTCAAAGTACTGAGGCGTGTCGGTCCGTGGCTGTGTAACGAACTAACGGTACAGCAAACCTGCAATTTAGCTCTGTATAAACACCCTGTATAACGGTGTTTACCGATGTGATAGTGTCTATTGAAATGTTATAAGTTAGGCGTGCCTCGAAAATTTATAAAAATATTAGATGCTGCCGGCTTATCTAAAAGGCGAAAAATACCAACTACTTCCTATGGCCTGTAACTTGTAGCTAACGACGACCTAAGTGGTGGAAATTCCGCCGACGGAGCAAAAAGTTTTTCAGTGTCCCTTCAATGTCCCAGGTCTTGGATGTGTATTAGATAAAATAAGGGATTTTCGGACACCTATAAAATTTAAAATATAACAGCTACCACATACAAACTTTGCAAATTTAATTATCTTACCCACACCAGTATACCTTCAAAATTTGAACTATCTGGCATTATTCAAACCAAAGTTACGAGGGGTCAAGGTGCGACGGTATGTATCACGAATAAGTATGTAGTGCCCCCGCCCATCTCTTCGCTTTTACTGATCTTGGCGGGGCCACTACTGTGCCCCCAGATCAACCCTAAAACGTCTTATAATGTCCCGACAAATATTATCTTCGCAGGATATATTGCCACTCCGACCAATCGTTTGACCTTTGCTCAATTTTTAACCCTTTTCATACTCTCTACACAACACTTATCTGAGGGTACAAATGACCTGAGACCTCAGGACCAAACCTATTTATTCGTCAAAAGCCGGCCATCTATCAATACATCCTTATCGGTGTACCCTTCACAAATATTCAGAAGCATCTATTGTAGACCGTACTATTTTCACGAAAAAAAAAGAAACTGTGTAAATAATAAAAATATACCAGTCAAACATATAAATTTAGACAAATCATGACATGTTAGCTGGTATCGACTTTAAAATAATGAAGATTGTGTACGGAAATAGGCTGAT
>JAOTAV010042460.1:0-17708 GCA_026546445.1 Cyclargus thomasi
AAGACTCTTGCTGCAAGACCAAGACCAAGACCAAGACTGGGAGCGCAAGACCAAGACCAAGACCAAGACCAGGTGTAGTGGCGCAAGACCAAGACCAAGACTGGCTAAGTCTCGTCTTGTTCTTGCATTTGGGCAACACTAGACTAAACGCCTAATCTATTAATACAAATTTGATAATCTTACGTAAAAGATAAGTACCTCTGCTTCGAAGGTGTGTAAATATGGCCTTGGACTTTTGTACTCGATTTGGTTGTAGACCTCGTGCTCCCATATCATAGACTTTCGGTAGAGACAGTATATCCGGAAGAAGTAGGACCGCCTGGCGTTGTCTTTGATGAGACAGAGGACGCCGGTGTCTTTCTTCTTCCATTCCGAGTGGCCAGGGCCTTCTGTTGTGAACAGTTGAACGACTGCTGTTGCAAGGCTCTGAAAATAAAAAAAAAATAATTTAAATTTCGAGCAATGATTGCTTTTAAACCACTTTTAGAGTCTTAAGCTTAAGCTTGCTAAACCACCCTGAATACAGTGCATTCCAGTCCCACGTTGAGAGCTAAAATAATCTAGTATAACGAAAGTACAGATACAAATGAGAACCAATAATCGAATCCAAAATATATATTTTTTTGTTGTAATAAAATCAAATTTTCTTTTCTCCTCAAATCATATGCCTTTTACGCTATAAGCTGACTCAAGGAGCAAGAAAGCCGTAGACTTTCTACGTATTATTTCTCGTAATATGATATAACGAAGTATTAGCCTGATTTCTATAAATAGTGCTCAAGTGTCATGGTCTTCTAGTTACCACTTTAGTTACATGGTGTCAATGATCAGGCGTGAGATGAGAACAGAGAATCTAGGTTTCAAACTTTTCGTACCTACAATCTAGATTGACGTAACAGTTACCTAGTTTATAATGAGCATAGAAACAAAAACGGTTGTGAAATATATATTAAAAAATTGTAACACATAATATTATGTAAATGATTACATAAGTTAACGTTATAGCGCGCCACGGACCAAATATTTCGTCCCACTTAACGAATTCGTTAGCCGATATGACAAGAGAAAGATCTTTTCTTCTCAGTCTAAATTTTAAAGTTTATTAATTTCCGCTTTTATGTTGATTTCTGCTGATATTTTTTGTTTTTGCGAACCTTAAACGACGAAGATAGAGATATTTACACACTTCAGGTTCTACGAACCATAATTTTCAACCTTACTTTCGGTTGTGTAACACGTCAAAATACGTACATTTGCTTAGCCGACTTGTCCTTTTCCTGTGAGAAACCAGTCACTACCCAAATAAAAAAAAGACATCAGAGAAGTAGCGAAGGGTCGACAGATTTCTTTGTTTTTGCGAGTTGCGACCGTGAGCACTGCTTATAAGTAGCAAAACACGCAGAAAGTAACATAGCACCTGCTTCCAAAGAGTATTCTTAGAAAGAGGTACCCAGTTAACTTCTCTTTTTACCTCTGTAGCTGTGGTAGGAGCCGAATAACATACTATCGTTTTATGATGCATCACCCATAACGCTGATTAATATGCGAGACGATTGCATTGCTGTTATGTCAGCGGAAAGCAGCACCTCAATAGGCAGCGGTATTTTCTATGACACGAATTAGACGGTCAAGTGCGTCCGCTGTGGGTATTACTTACTTTTAATTGTTTGAAAGGGGAAAAAGATATTTGCGATACTCGGCACACCCGTGCGTATCACAAACATCTTTTGTTATTCAACATGAGGCTACAAGAGACTGTAAGAGTCTAGATATCAGAGATATGTTCAAAAGAAGTTCAATTGAATAATTAGATGAAATTAGATCTATTTAAGAGTTTAACCGTCGTCGGCTTGTGTGTAGAATTTGGGTTGTAAGAACGAGGGCACTTGCTATAACCTCTAACCTATCCGAAAATGACCGACGATATGCCAGACTTACATTCCATGTGAGGTTTCGAAGCAAGCGCCTCTACTCTATAGCGTCACCGACGCTATGCCATGTCAAAAACCACCATAGATGTTCTGTGCGGATGTATGAAATGTAAAATATTACATGTTTCGACCACAGCGACACTTAAGGCGTCAATTACGTCACAGAGACTCTGTAGCCTGCAATGGTCGCACGGTGGTTAGTTGGTAAAGCTATGGTAGACGCTGCGGCTTTGACGCTCGGTCAGAAGGGCTATTTTTAATTATATTTTTGTAATGTGATTCCAGAGGTGCCAAAGAGATAACCGAAGAAACTTTGGAGAAGGCGAGCGATATGTTTTCATTCCCAAGCCATTGCATAGTCTAGCTATGGTTGGACTATTATTCAAGTTTAGGAATCTATACTCTATGCTGGTGAGTTGTCTACTGCAATTACTGGCTTAAGTTTTGCTATTAAATCCTATCCTATTTTACACTTGAAGGGAATCTATGTATTCACAAGAGAGCGGAAAACTTTGTACCCCTTTTTACGAAAGACGGGTAAATGGAAAAGCATGAAATTCTCCCAGTTATAGTTGATATGGAAGAAGGGCGTGGAATACTAATATTATTTTAAAATATGCTTTAATGTCGCATATTTTTAATAAATGAAATGTTACGGACACTACAATAATTAGACATGAGACGATAATCATATTATATGAAATACTCTTTTATGGTTAAGTCTGTCAATTTTTTTGTATATAAAATTTAATGAACTCGTAACGAAACCTTTATGCCTAGCTGAAGTATATGATTAAATTGAAAGATATTTATGGTCGAATTTTGACCACAGGGCGATCTCTAGTTTGAATTAAAATACAGCGATCTGTTACCGGACGTCGGTTGTCGGTCAACCGGTAGCTTCAACAGTTGCCAGAACTTGTTTGGACGATGGGGAACCTAGTTTGATATGTGGGGTCCGTTTCTGGAGCCCTAAATGGCCTAGGCCCGACGCAATATAATACATGTATATTATAAACATGAACAAACAAGAAAATGTTCCCTTCCCATAAGAAATATAGGGTAGCTACTAATCATACTTAAAACCTTAAATTAAAGGTGTTTTGGATTTTAAATTATCGAGGTTCTTTTGTACCTTTATAGTGGTTATTAAACATTTAATAACCACTATAAAGAAAATAATATCTCAAAATTGTGGAAGAACAAGGTTCTTTGGTTGAACCAAATAGCATATTTTAATTTGAGAGCTTTGGAACGACTAGCTTACGATGACAGCTCTTGTGTACTTTAGCTCGTTTAAAAAATTCGAAATGAATATGAGGTAATTAAATTAAATTTTAAATTCTTCATTTGCTGGCACTCCACGTTTTGGCTGATAGAACAAAACAAGCGATTACAGTTAATGTGTAGTCAGTGGCGTACCTACTTGGTCAGGGACCTGTGGCAAATTATTCTGATGGGGCCATATCATCTCGTTAACAAATTTACAGGTGCACTGCCACCTTTTTTATGCTATTTCATGTAGTGCCAATATAGCATAGTTGTCTCGTATCGTGGGTTACTCATCATTTGGCTATTGTCAGGCCCTGGCAACGCACCTTCAACTCTTCTGGTATTCTTCAGGTTACCCTGTTAGTAGTTTGCTCCCTAATTTTACGAAAAAATTATTGTCCGTGTACTTGGCAATCTAAAGTGAGTAATCAATGTTCTCATGACTAACAGAAATAGATTGACCTTTAGAAGAAAATCAGCCCTTTGTCTTTCAAAGCGTACTGATCGTTTGCCCGTAAACATAAAGGAGGGTTAAGTTATTTTTAGTGTGCTTTTACTTCGATGATTTCGACGGAGAAACGCAAATAAAGTTCGGGTTTTGTGGTGGGCGGCAGATGTTTTGTACCGGTTTATCATCACACACAATTCATCGTTTTTTTACCTCTCACTACCTCTTTACGCCAGCAACATAAGGACTACTTTCGAGAACGCCTACAAGTCTTAGAAGAACGGCAATGTATTTCATTTGGCGCCATGATGATGATGATGATTACGGTGAAGTTGACTCAACTTCAAGGGATATTGACGTAAATAAATGAGTCATTTTTATCAATCATCAAGAACTATCGCAAAAAAGCGAACCATATTCTTGTGATGACTTTGAACGAGAAAGCGGAAGACTGGCAAAACTAGTGGCGTAACTAAATCGTTGCTATCCTCTCCGATGGGGATGGGGACCTATCAGTAAAACTTCCCATGGACCATGAATGTACCTATATAAAAATATTTCTTACCATCCTGACCTCGCTGCCAGCGGCCGCGATACATATAAAATTAATTAAAATGCACCTTTACGCCATAAGCAATAGGCCTCATTTTTAATGACGTTGAGTCGGGGGACCACTACTAAGAAACATTTTGAAAATCTGCAAACACACTTTAATCTATTTTTAATAAGGATAATGTTACTTTGACGGGCTTAGAACGACGACCTTATTTTCGTGCTTCCTAATCATTTATCGCTAAATCAGCAATTTACTTAGCATTTTTAGCATCGACCTATTTGCCCTACACCCAATTTTTGGGCAAAATCTTTACTAATCTTATTTTGGGCCACGGTTAAATTAACAATTACGTATTTATTTTAGTTAATAATGTTTGTGTTTGCTTATTTATTATTAATCATTTTCACTTGTACGACATATCGATTGCTTTAAAAAATCAGGTGATAAATTAAACAAAGTACCATTATATATGAATGAACCATGTTTCTACTATGATAATATTTAAACACGTTTTAAGCAATCTCTTTTAACAATAGCTCGAAAAATCCCATAACCACACAACACTTCCACATTACACAAGTAAAGCGCGTCTGCTAAAAACTCACAAGATCCTCCGATAAGACGCGTCAATTTTACGTAATAAGGAGAAAACGGGCGAATGCTTTAGGCTGATCCTAAACGCTGCGCTGCGCTGACGCAGACAGAACGGAGAGCAGCGAGAAGGATTTTAACAACACACTGAAACGTTTACGTTAAAATGATTACACAAAAATTATTTGCACATACTCGGGTATCATGTACATGCACTTTAATGAAACTTTAGCCAGGGCCGGCGTTAGCCCTACCAGAGCGTTTGGCGGGATTCCGTAGGCACCCTTTAACTTCAATTCGAATACGAAGTAAAATCGGCCAAGCCCTCCTATACGACGTGCTGAGCCCCAATATCCCCGCGCCCAGCGTCGCCACTTTTGACGCCGCATAAACGATTCCAAATTGAAACTTCAAAGTTCATTTACGAGTAAATCTCTTTCGCGCTCCGTTATGTCTGCGCTGACCCTTAATTTTTGCCGCGCTGCCGCCAACCGGTAACCCGGTGAATAATTCAACATTGTCTCTCATTATTACAAAACTAGTTATGTACGTGACGCCCGTAATAATTTTAATGAGTACGACATCCTTTGTATCAATCACTATAGGACTGAAATGTTACTGTCGTAACTCGGAACATATTTACAATAAGAATGTAAATGTTTGTATGGATGTTTGTATGGATGTTTGTCAGTCAATCACACAGATTATTAAACGGATTATAATAAGATATGGCATATAGATAGGATACTATTAGCCAATATATTGATTATAGAAAGTGTTTTCATTTACTTCCACACAAGCAAATCCTCAGGCATATATAGTTACTAGTATTATGGTAATTATTAAAATTTTTACTATATTTTGAGAAGTCTTCACTGAATGAAATGATTGTGGAATAACTAAATAAAGAATTGTGTAAACTCTTTACACTGACAAAATGTTTTTTTTTTTGCTATTATGTACTGTTTTTATTCTGTTCAATTTATCTGAATTTTAACATAACTATTATCAAATAATTGATCAAAAGTAGGGAAGAGTAACAGAATAAAAAAATATGTGCCATGATGCTTGTCAAAAATTTTTACACACACAATATTTTCACTACACTTTCAATGTTTGGGTAACTTTCAGCTGTATCGGGCTTAAACAACATTCGAAAAGGAACTAAATTCAAAACAGTAATAGTAAAAGAGTTATGTTTTCCTAATTATTGTTATTTGTCAATATTGGTGGGTATATAATTGTACTATCAAGGAAGTCAATTCATAGTGAGATAAACCTTAATAATTTGGTAGTACCTAATGCTGCTATATCATATTACTCTAAATGGCTCTTATAGATGTGGTTCAGCTATAAGGGCCATGAAGTACAGAGTTGAATATTTGATCCGAGTGAGCAATATTACAATAGTTTGTTATATGTAATATACTTAACCAACTATTGCAAAATTGTTATATAATATGAAGTATCTTAACAAATATTTTTATAAAATAACAAGAAGATGGGTCACCTAATAGAAAGCCACTTCTGTCACTCACGGACTCATGTAACATAAGAAGGGTCGCAAGGCTTTTTATAAGGGAATAGGCTAAGAAAATAGGGAAAGGGTTTTAATACAGGGTATAAAGGTAGGGAGTTGGGTCTCTTGTCAATTCACTTCCTCAGTTTGTTAAACAAGGAAACAAAGTTTGACACTGATTTTCTGTGGGGCCTTAATATTTAGGCCCATTTGTGCCAAACCATGGCTCATCCATGGCAAATTATGTAATAGTCTATTATAATTATTTAATGTACTCATTTTTACTATAATAAAACTTTTAAAATATCTATGTCATGTTATTTGATGATGATTTTAACACATTTTGGTCAGTACTATATTTTTAATACTATATTTACAGTACTTTATTTTTAAGATACATTCAGTCCCAACTTGATATGACTTTTCTAGCCTTATGAAGTTGGTTGTTGATATATTATTATTTCCTGCTTTTTAAAGTAAGATTATATAATTAATTGCTTTATATGGCAAAAGATTTTGCTAACAAGTAAGGGCTAGTAATGAATACTGTTTCTACTATGTTACACCTCCATGCAGTACAGTAACGTGGGATCAGCTCAGTAAACATTCAATTTCATTATTTAACTATGAATAAAATGAAACTAGTCATGATGTGCAACATGTACAAGTTCTACCACATATGTTATGGATGTGAATTTGGTACAATCTATATCTATAAAATAACAAGTCCTGACTGAGTGATACATATTCACCTAGCAAAAACTGTTAAAGCTATGACCATGAAATTTGATGAGTAGGATTGTTTTATTGAGTAGACCAGGCATCTATGAAAGGAATTTTAAAAATTCTACTCCTAAGGGGTTGAAATAGGGGTTGAAAGTTTGTATGAAAATACTTCTTAATGCGGGCGAAGCTGCGGGAAAAGGGTAGTTAAATACCATTTACCAAATTTCCCTGTGGAGTGAATTAGTGAAGTTAGAATTTTCTGGTGCTTGTTAAATTATTGTAAACGGAAATTATTCACTCGCTTTATCTTATGATATGTTGCTGATAAAGTATTAGGGAAGGTGATAGCCATAATCTTTGAGACTTGATATAAAATCAACAGTGATGGTAATACTCACTTGGCATTTTGGCCCTATGAGGGCAAACACTTGGTCATTCTCCTCCCGCGACAACAAGTTACTCGGCTTGTTTTCTCCTCTCGGCATCCTGCCCACTTAATCACTTTAACATTCATAAAATCACATGAAACTGGTACAATACTAAATCAGTTTGGGTCTCCACAACATTGTATATTTCAGTGTTTTCGAATTGTCACTATTCTCTTTCACCTTTGCCAAACCGTTAAGCATTCTAATAGCGAATAAAACTCTACAGTTTGCGATTATTTTAAACAATTTAAAGAAATTTCAGACATCCCGACTGTGATACATCAATCGTCAAATTATGACTGGTGTTGCAACTTTTTAATCGAGCTGTCAAAACTTTACACAGACAGTAGACACAGATTACGTCACCGTCATCGCACCGTCGCGCGTCACGTTGCACATCATGAAAATACTAAATCAAAAAAATTCACTACTTAATTTCATAAAATTTAAGAACAATAAATAAATAATTAACAATTTTAATAATATGCGATCAAATTAATATGAAAAAAGGAAAAAATCTGTTACTCTTTTGTTATGGGTTGCCAGATAAGAAAATTTAAATTTTACTAATAATTATTGTTCCTTTTTGTTGGCTGTTGCCTGTTGATTATTACTTATTAGTTGTAAATTTTGCAGTTAATTATTTAAAAAAAGAACAAGAAATAATGTCCTTATTTTATTGCTAAAATACGCTTTTTGTCTTTTAGAAAAACAATCATACTATTCCATCTTTACTAATTTCATATTTCAACATTAAAAGAACTCTGCATATTTCATTTTCACACCTAAACCATAATATGACCGATTTAAATGAAATTTAAACTACAAAAAAAAGTTATGGAGATACGTAAAATCCTGGTAAAGGAAAGAGAATACTTTTTATACCGCAAAAAATATAGTTGGTACTTCCTAAATCCCGCGCGATAAACGAATTTTGGCGCATCGGAGTTGCGGGTATCACTTAGTACCTACTAATGTAATAGTGAAGGTAAAGTAGGGAAAATGTTTGTTCCTTTGTACTTTCTTCATGCCATAAATATCAGAAGAGTTGCATGTACGTTATTGGACTTTTAATAAAGGAATAGGCTACAGGAACAGGGATACCTATGGAATGAGGTGTATAGATGGCTCTCCTGTGCGCTGTTTCACCCCGGATTCTTGTAAGGCCGTGGTATTTCTCTGTTCGATGCAATTAATTAATAAACTCGTGACTTTTTGATCATTTAATCATAATAACTATAAGGATGAATGTTAGATAAAATATACGTTTTGGTAAATAGAAAAAACTGCCTTGAATATAAAACCGCGGATGAAAGCCGTAACTTCTTTGATTTAATTGGGCGAGCGAAGCGAGCCCTCTATATCCCACTCCCCGTACTTGTTTGTGGTACACTTTACGGAAAAACCATGAGAGCTACTTAAGTATACGTGTAGATGTGTTCAAAAATAAAACAGTAAAGACCTTATGGATAATAGTATAAAATAAGTAAAATAATATTGTACTACTATCGCCACCTTTGATTTGAGATGTGCATATTGTATCCAAAGCATTAACTTATATCATAGACCAATTATTTTATAATATATTGGTATATTTTCTCTATGTTAATATAATAAAAGTGTGTTTTTAACGTTCATACAAGGTTATATCGTACACCTACATATTGTATCGCAATTCACAATACGTAGTTAAATCGATTCATGATGGCTCTCAATTTCCTTGTATTAAGAAGTCATTAGCAAAATGAAGGCATAACCATATCCTTATATCAATGATCCAAAACCTTAATCTGTCGTCATAGAATTCTTTGGAAAGTCCAAAGTCACACAGTTCAAAATTTTCGCGAGTTCTTATAAAGCTGCGCTTTTACGCTAGTTATTAAATGTATACAGGGGGGCTATTATGACCATTACATACCTGCATGGTTCCAGGCAATTCAATATACGGCCTTGTTATTTTTTCATATCACAAGGTCTTATTAGAATAATAACTGAATTAATACTAGTTTGGTTGTCTATGAATGGATTTTAAACATGTTAGTAACATTAGGGAACGTCAAACTTTACGAATTTAGTGTCACGTGACTGCTGACTGGCTGGAACTTGACTGGGAATAAATCATAATAACCCAGGACAAAAAAAATCAGGGTTTTACAATCAAGTGTATTTAATACAGTTTACACAACCACTAAAATCTAGAAATAATGTGATAACAAAAAGATAACATTAGATCTAAAATTATACAACACAGATTACTTGCAAATAAGTAGACAATTTTATAAATATAAAACATCGTGAGTACCCATAAATAATTTTAAAACGGGGGTTTAACGTAATCAATACAAATAATTTGTGTATTTATATAATGTTAATATTGTGTTGTGCTATTTAAAAATAACTAATATTAGGTAGTTTCTTTTTGTAACTAGAAATTATTTAGCATAGAATCCTTACTGAGGGTTCCTTGTAAGTTTTTGTATTTCCAAACGTTCCTAGAGGCTTAAATTAGAATACTTTAAGCCTATAGCAGCGCTCAACGCCATTCAGCTCAATTTAGAAATGTATACTTTAGGTCACACAATATAATATTATTACACTGAAATAATATATTATATTCATATCAACGCCTCCGTGGTCTTGTGGTACAGAGCTCCTCTCTTGATCCGGAGGTCGTGGGTTCGATTCCCATGTTGGAAACATGTTATTTCCAAGTTTGGTTAGGACAATACAGGCTGATCTCCTGATTGATACGACAGATGATCCGTGCGTCGGATGGGCATGTAAAAAATCAAACCTGCGCCCGATCGTGTTGGTCATCCGTCCCACTGGGTTATGAGGGTAAAGGAAGATAGAGTGCTACACACTTGGGCTATAAAATTACTCCTCCTACCAGGCCTGTTTTCAATGAAACCGGCTACGTTCATCGAAACCGGTGTGGAAGTTATTATAACTCTGAAATCTAGTTTTATTTGTAGTTAAAATCATATCATATTTGTGCATATTGTTGGAATTACCTAAATGTATAATCAATAATTATGACATTTTCTGTTACGTATCTTGTTTAGGCTGGGACCATTATGATACGAAATCAAACGTCCACAGATTCTGAATCATATGGTCACAACCAGGACATTCGAACATTATAAGCGTAATGAATTGAGCATTTTTGTTCTGTATATGGACAAAAATGACAGAATTTTCTAATTAACTATGATTTTAAAGCACTGTGTTCTTATGAATTATGCATACAAAAATCTACATCAGATATTATACCCTAACAGTTAAGACTACGTAGAACAAGTTTTGATTTTAAAATGATTCATAAGATACACATACTATTTTCTTATCATAATAATTAACTGTCGTTATTGACAATTATGAACTTTCAGATCAAATATATAACTTATAACACTGTATTTTGACAAAAAGATATGTACATATGTATATCTAAGCATTTGTGTACTATCACATCATATAAACGTACAAAAATGTATATCTATGATTTTAGCTGTGTACATCTAATTTAAAATATCGTTGACCCTACTCGATCCTACTTGTACGTCTACCACATCAAGATTTTATGTTATACACTTAGTCACTCTTATTAGTCACAAGACACGCACAAAATAGTGCATTTCATTACTAAGATCACCATGCACATTAAAAACCTTATTTATAATAGCAAGTCCATATTAGGTTAGGGTAATAATTTAAAAACCGAGTATCACACATTATTTTTTAAAAGAAATTTCAAAATTCTTGAAATAAATTAGGATCTCAAGATTGCACTTCGTCAATAGGCATTTACATAGTTTAATTTGTTTAATAACTAACATCGAAGCGAGGTTAAAAATATTTTTAACGTTGAAGATATTCGATGTAGAAGTAGTAGTGTATGCAAGTCGTAACAAGTATCTTTTCTTATGTGTTGCCAAAATAAAACAAGAAGAACATTGGGAATGACAGTTCACTTTGACGTGATGACAGTTGAAATTATTTTCCTTCTGTCCAGCACACAAGGGTGTCTATCATTTATCCCGGCCGCACATTATAAGAATTTTCTATCAAAAAAATCCGCGCCTTCCCTTCCCTATACCATACAAAAACCTATCAGAAATTTCATTGTTGGGCAAGTTATAGTTTCTAAAATGGCAGTACCATAACTGGCTACTCATGTGCAAAGAAAGTAGAGAAATTTTTAATCATGAAATTTTACATGCAAAATTATTGCCATACATCAAAATAGTTGACAGCTTCGAAGAGACTAGCGCCCTCATTTCTTACCAACTCTTTAGGGCCAAGGTGCCTTTTACATATAGTGAATTATTAAATTCCTTAATTTCTTATGCTAAAACAATTAAGGAGATACTAAAACAAATATACTGTGTAATTTCAACTGCTGACAGTGATTGCTGTTGTAAAGTCTAATTGTAAGTTGCATTCGTTTCGTTTTTTCTATCGCGCAAATCCTTTATTGCGCATGTCAAAATCACGTCAGACGTCAAAAACGTAACGTCAAGCGTCAAAATCACTGACCTCTATCCATAAAAGTACGTTGGGCTGATGATGATTTGCCGTGGGAGAGCCACGCTTCGGAACGACCAGTGATACCACGGTCTCACAGAAAACTGACGTGAAACGGCGTTATGCTGTGTTTCGTTCGGTGAATGAGTTCACCGATGGCGCAACTTCCCAAATCTCTTTTACCTATTACCATTCCCTATTTATATCGGGCTTTGGCCCACCACACATTCCCACCACTATATGTCTTGTGTCGCCAGGATTTGCAGCGGTATCCAACCATAAAAATTAAAAAAAAAAAAGTCTATTATCACGAGTCACTTTTCACTACACTAATGGCGATCGTAAAATAAAGTAACACATTATACGAAGTTAATTTTAACATTTCCATTCGCAACTACAAAATAAACTTTTCATTTGAACTTATTACATTCGTATTGAATAAACACCAAACAATATGTCTATTGACGAATCAGCGCGTCGGTTTTGTCGCGATCATATTTAAGCCAATCAAAATTGAATCGATTATTGGTCCCATGCAATGGCTGTCACGTTCAGTTGCGTTCGAGTTATGTCTGAGGTTCAGTTACGGTTGGAACATGCCTCGAATGTTAGCGCGATACTAAAATTTGTTAAACCGCAGTGGAGCTGAACCGTAGCTGAAACATACAACCGAAGCAAATACGAACCTAAATTGAAACGTTTGAAAATAGCGCGATTGCCCTGCTGGAACTGAGATACGCAGTGATCAATATCCAACCAATGTTTGGATAGCCGATCACGTACAGTAGGAAAAAAGTTATATAAAGATGTCGCCCTTTGGTGGAACTATCCCAACGCGACTGCCATTCAGAGATTAGGTTACGCGAAGAATCTTCTTGAATGAAAAAAATGCTTGAACAATCTTTCGATTTTAATTTTATCACAGGAGGTAAGAAAGTAGGTTCCTATTCCTTATTCCGTCATAAAGGCCGGCAACGCACTCGCGACTATTAGGATGTCACGAGAGTCCATTGGTGACGGCAGTTGCTTTCCATCAGGTAGCCCGTCTTCTCGCTTGCCCCCTAAAATATCATAAAAAAAGATAAGCCTGGCCATAGATCATAGTGAGACGATTTGATTTGCGGCGCTATTGGTTAAGAGGTGGGTGGGAAATAAACTAACAATAATGATGGGCTATGAGCTAAAATCTATACATAAAATGTATTATACAACTCAATCAAAATATTATGATGCGATTGAGGGGTAAAGTTGGTAAGAGTTCTGTAGAAAATAATATAATATCAATACTTTAACGTTATGTATTTATCTTTACGCAATTGAAGACATAAGTGGAAGAAACTGCTAAGTACCATTTTAAAAACTTTCGGATTTTTGCGTAAATGGACGCTTTAGGATCGGATCGGGAAATAATTTGAGATTAAATAATGTGGTTTTGATGTATTGCTAGATAATGTAACCGCTAATTTAAATGATTTGTCAAAGTTTTAACGAAAAAAATGTGTAAATACTCGAAGGATGTAAAATGTTACTTTTTTGTTTCCTCCACTTATTTCTTCAATTATAAGTCACACGTATATCAATATCATTGTTTTTATTCATTATTGAGCGGTTATTTACAAGTTTTGATGTAACTTTTAGTTTGTTTTTCCATCTAAAGCGGCGCTTCAAATCGGCACAAGAAAGAGCTGTCATTTAAATTATGTGTCATTAAATACGCTGGACTGACGATCCGCTTAGAAATGACAGCAGTAGATATCTGTGATTTATAAGTGTTATAACTGTGTGAAGGTAAGTAATAAATAATGGTAAAGTTTTGGAAATATATTATTATTTTCTATAGAAACCTTACCTAGTTCTCTACGTCTACAATCGCATTCTAATATATCAATTTAAACATTTTTGTTGATATATTTTGGTTCATTGTCACATCTCTAACATTTGTTCCTTTCCCGTCCACCACTGTCATCAGCGCCAAAATGGCGCAAATCAAATCGCCTTACCATGGCTACGTTTACTGTCAGTCCAGCGTATTTATACATATAGATGTCAGTGGTACCGGGTGGTATCGACATGACATGATTTTGACATGCGCAATGAAGGATGTGCGCGAAAGAAAAATTTAAACGAATACAACTATATTTTGAAGTCGTTAAAACCTGTGTTACTATAAATAGGTGTTATATTTTTAAAGTACTAACAAAGTAAAAATTTATCATGTACTTTCATTAACAAAATGTTAAAAGTAATTATTTTAAAAACTATTGTGCTCACTGATGCATATTTTTGTACAAATACTACGTAGCTACACGAGTCTTATATACAAATGATAATATTTGAAATAGCTAAACTTAATAACTAAAAATTAAATCACATAGTAGGTACACTGTACTTGAAATTGCCATATTAAAGACTGGTTTGATTGTGACTTATACATTAATTTAAAAAAAATTGTATCCCACTAATCAAAATAATTATGTACTTTTCTATATCACAATTCTACATAAATAAGTCGTCCATTTTTGTGTTACACATTAGTCAGTTTCGTTTTAATGTTACTGCTGTTTCAGATAATTGACAATTATTTGTTATAATTGATGCTATGTTTAGCATCAGTATTTATATCTCTCACTACAGCTACAGCTGGATTCTTTTTCATTTATGGCAACATTACAATTCCTACCCTACGCTAAGCTTAAAAGTAATTGTGTAAGCGTAGCGTAGGTTCACCTACAAAGTATAAAAAGCGCCCTCACTAAAAACGCACTCTTTTTTGCTACTGTATATTGCTATCAAGCTTCTATCGTATAATGAAAAAAAAATACGGATGTTAACGTGTGTTCATAATATTACGATTACGAGACATTTAAATGAATTTAATGAATTCCATCCATATAGCATAGATTGCATTTTATTTCCTGGCCTGGCTGATCTAACACTTTAAAAACTATAATACAATATAATTGTTTCCTATGGATACAATTATTAACTGAGCGCTGGTAGCAATTTTTGAGTACGTGTTTGAGGCAAGCTGAAACCTTGTAATGTAAGATCTATTACACCACGGAACTGCTGACATGGCTAGTGTTCTCACTAGCCAGGTCATTCCAAAAATATATCTAGGGATCTGATTTTTTAGGTGTTAAAATTTTAAATTGCCACAAATATATTTTATATTTTTTCCAAGCAGTAGGCTAGTTTAATATTTTTTATTATTATCGTTTATAAAAGACGTCCCAAAAATAGAAATACTGGTGAAAGAATGACGCCGATAGCTTAAATTAAATTGTCTCGAAGATATGGCAATTTAAAAATCAAATAAAATTTTCCTTTCAAATACGCTCCCTACAAAACGATACCTAGCTATGACTTCATATCTCGGTAGTGTGATAGTGGTTTAACTACAAAAGTTGTTGATAATTATTTTGGGTAAAATGTAGGGCAGGCCCCATTTCTCATCAGCCCAGTCTGCAGTGCCGTATTGTGGTGTAATAGGATAGTTAGGCGATAAGGTTTCAGCTTGCCTTAAAAATTGCTACCAGCTCTCAGATTATTAGTACAAATATTGTGATATCACTATTCTATTAAACTCACTCTTTTATGTCAACAGAGAAACTAAGACCGCCTTATATCTGAATTTTATACATTTTTTTTTCAAACGCTACGATTGTTGAATTAATCTCCATCGGAATAAAGACCGTGTACAGAGCGTCTTAGTCCCTTTTCACGGTCGTTTCACGGTCGCTGTGCTACGTTGCACCCGTGTTCATGTGAAAGCGTCTGTACTAGTCCAGACATTATTGAGACCGTCACACCGACCGGTCAACGTATTGATAGTATGTAAGCACGGGCGATACACGGTCGACGTGTCATGTAAAAGCTCTCGTAGTTGCTATGCATTACTACATTACGGGGCACGTCGACTGTGCGGCAACCATGTGCATGTTAAAAGAGGCTTTACACCTTAGTATCTCTGCTTCCATCTAAATTAATATAGGTACACGTTTCCAAATACTTCACATATCACTCACTTTGCCGTTTTGAGATGCATTTAAACTGCCTCCAACTATAAATTCGACGCCCGTACCTCACTATACTCAGGCTAAGTGTACGTAGTGGGTTGATTAGTCCGCACGGGCAAGTTCACAGTTCCCATTAGACAGAGAGAGTTCAACTGCAGCTGTCCTTTTTGCTCGCATCCTCGGCACTGTTGGGGTCAATGTCCGTTTTCGATGGACCAGGCTGGGGGTTGTCTGGATCTGAAAATTATGGACCTTGATGTTATTATCGGGAAAAAATATAATAAATAATAACCATTAATTAAAATTCCTTTATTCCTCTTTTTAGGTACAATATACCTTTATAATTATTTATTATTATTCTTAAAAAAAAATTAAAACCGACATTCAAAGGAAAAAACAAAAATAATAAAAAAGAGACTAAAAAGTATTAAATAAAATGTATTCTTTAATAATGCCTGTTTCAGAATTCGGTGAGGCATCAGCCTGTTTCCGTTCACAATCTTCATTATTTTAAAGTCGGTACCAGCTAACATGTCATGATTTGTCTAAATTTAAATTTTTGACTGGTACCGACTTCAAAATTTTGAAGATTATGTACTGAAATAGGCTGATTGCCTCACCGAATTCTGAAACAGACACTATTATAAAATAATTTTTTTTTAATACTTTTTAGTTTCTTTTTTATTATATTTATTTTTTCCTTTGGAAGTCAGTTTTAATTTTTTGTTAACAATAATAATAATTTCACCCATTTTAGTTACCCAAAATTATAATGCCTATACCTACAGAGACCCACTAGGCATGATACAATTTTTATGTTATTAAAGGGACAAGGGAGTTAAGCGGGTTAACCTGATGGAAAGCAACTACCGTCGCCGTAACATCCGAAGAGTAGCATGTGCATTGCCGGTAAGTATTCCAATGAGTATACAGCGAGGTACTCAGTCACAATGTAAAAGACCGGCAGAGCAACGTCCGTCGGGTTTAATTGTACTAATAATTAAATTTTTCATTCGTAAATGGGACTTTGTACGAACAAGACTCCAATTTCATATGGCAAGCAACGAAATGCTTTTCAGCCAGTATGGAGCGCACGCGCTTGGGAATGGTAATAGAGATTAGGGAAGTTGGGCCACAGGTAAACTTATTTACTGGACGAAATACAGCACAACGATTATAATGAAACCAAAATCATCTTAACCAAAATCATATTTGCCTATAAATTTTGAGGTGTTCTGAGATATAATAGAATCATAATGAATGGTGCCTGGTGTGATTGCAGTAATTATGATTTTGAATAAATTTCAAATTGTAGTAGCATATGCTTTCAGTTTTTAAAACAAGGCCGAAAAGCCCAAAATCGTATCTGTAAGGAATCGCGAGTTCTCTCAATACCTTCGGAACCATGGTATACCTTGGTACCAAATTGTACTTTTTGATAACATATTCCTGGGACGCTTCTAGGGAAACCAAAATCACTATATGTTTCCATATAAATTTCGAGGAGTTCCCTCGATTACTTATGATATCCCATCATCAGCCACCACCATGGTGAACATGGGGCCTTTAGGATTAGGAACAATACCCTATACAACAAAGAAAAAATTTTCAAAAACCGGTTCACAAACGGCGGAGCTATGGTTGAACATACATAATATATATATATATATATATATATCCACAGCCGAACATAT
>JAOTAV010042471.1:0-17707 GCA_026546445.1 Cyclargus thomasi
TTTTATTTAATACTTTTTAGTTTGTTTTGTACTATTTTAGTTTTTTCCTTTGGAAGTCGGTTTAAATTTTTTGTTATGTAAGATAAGGCAGAGAACGTAATTATCTTCTTCGCCACTTCACTAAACTAAGGGCCTGTCTCACCATTTCCTGGTAAGTGTCAGATTGTAAGGCAATGAATAATTTTTTGACAGATTATGTATGACAAATATGTGAAAAACTTTATCAGTAAGCGGTGTGTTTCACCGGTCCTAAGTGATGTGAGTGTACTTACGACTAAAACGAGGTTGTATTTTAACAAACCAAAGATATATTGAATGCATGCACTATGCACTCTATTTTTGGGGCAAAATATTTATTCAAGAGCTGTTTTTGTCTGTCATGGGCTTTAATATTTTGGCCAGAGTATCTATATATTAATATGCAAATGCAAAACTTTGTACCCCTGTTTACAAAATACGCATAGATGTGCAAAAGCGTGAAATTTTTCCCAGTTATAGTTGATATAGAGAAGGACCGTAGAATAGCAATATTATTTTAAAATAAGATTTAATCTTGCTTATTTTTAATAAATTAAACGCACGCACACCACAATATTTGGACATGACACGATAATCATACACGAAACACTCTTTTGTTTATGGTTGAAGTCTGTGTTTTTTATAAATAAAATTAAATACGTAACGAGATCTTTATGCCAAATTTAAGTCTGCAGTTAATTTGAGAATAGATAATATTTTTTACAGCTTCTCCACGCGATCAATTTAAATATTTATGGTCGAATTTCAACCACAGGGCTCTAGTATAAATATATCTAAACGTGTTGACAGTGCAGCAGAACAGGCTTACAACATTTTGTGCGTGCTACTACGGATACTTAGTTCTTTGTAAACTTAAACGAACTTAGTTAGTTCTTCATAAACTCTGTTTTGGCTGTGTCTGACAGCCTCTTCATACAGGTATTTAATGTATCGCTTTTTTGATAATAAAGTAGAATGTTTGTAAAGTTCTCGAATATATTTCTATAGTCATGAAAGTAATCATATTATCCAATGTTTGTCGGTCAATAATTCCGAAGTTACAAAATTAATTTTGGCGATGCAGTTAGGTATATAAATAAAATGATTTTAAAGCAGCGGGTGAACGATCGCCTTTAATGTGGAGGGCAGAAATTAACAAGTTTATCTTCTTGAATTCGTACGTATGATAAAATTCGGTCCTGTTCATATGCGTAGCCTTCTATTACAGACAGAACATAAAACTTTTCACCTGCAACCAATCCAAACTGAAATGACGAACAAACATCAAAAGTCAACTTCACGGATCATTCCGTTGATTACGTTGGCTTCGCAGTTCGCGCCTCCTAATTCCCCTAATCGGCTCATTAATAGGGCTCCAAACTTGCCAAACCCAGGGATAGTATAGGACCGACGCGGCATACAAATTACTACATTTCGCAGCGCGCCTACGAATGTCCCTAATTTGTCATAAGAACTGGATAACTTTTAATTCAATATGAATATAAATGTTAATAAATTTTCCGTTCATTGAAAATGGGATGCTGACTATTTGTAATAGCTTACCAGCGAATGAAAGCAATATTAGAGGTCGCCCTGTGGTCGAAATTCGACCATGAATATTGAAATCCATCGTGTAGAAGAGCTATAAAAAAATAATCTATTCACAATTCAATCTTAGACTTCAATTAAGCATAAGGGTCTCGTTATCAGGCCATTAAATTTTATTTAAAGAAATCACAGACTTCGACCATATGTATATATGGTTAAAGAGTATTTCATGTATGATTATCATGTCATGTCAAAATATTGAAGTGCGCGTCGCGTTTTATTTATTAAAAAAATTCATTTTAAAATGATATTGGTTTTCCACGCTTCTCCTCCATATCAACTATAACTGGGAGAAATTTTATGCTTTTACTTCTATTCGTAAAACGGTGTACAAAGTTTTCCGTTCGCGTATTAATATATAGATTTAATTAATAATACATAGAGGTAGGTATAGCTGTCGCTTACTATTTTTTTACAACCATGATTCAACCCACAAGTCCAGCGTTGAACTTTTAATAAGCCGGCTACGAAACATTAAACAGAAAAAAAATGTTAAGACGGCTTTAACGATCAACAAAAAAAGATAGAATATTTAAGAAACTCCGTGCGATTTCAAGCAGGCCTTATCCTCATGAATATACGAAATGCAAAGTCTGGCGTACATTTGCTTACCCCTGAAGAGCCAATTAGCTAGCTTTAATGCACCCAAAAGGGGACTTAAGCTTAAGAAAGGGATTTTTATGGCTTAAAAGGGATTTGGGAGTTTCAGGGTATAAACTAGAACTGGAGAATTGTTATCAGAAGAAGCAACGTCTTAGCTGATATATTTCGTTTACGATGTTAGAGATCGGGTAAAGAGTCGGTGGTTTCAGTGGACTGATTTATATACGAGTATGACTAGCTTTTGTCCACGGTTCCGCGTGAATTTTGAAAATCACGGAAAAATACGGATATTTAGGGAACATAACGTTTTCCTAAGCCATGTTACCATTAGGATATTCTCAAAACAGCTGCCGATAAGTCTTTCTTTATGAAATTAAGGCGCACACGAGCACGAGGGTCACCTGATGGGAAGCAACTACCGTCACCCATGGACACTTTTATGAGGAAATAGGCTTAGAGAATATGGTCAGGGAAATAGTAATGCCTCCTGTTAACTCACTTCCTCGACAAAACACAGCGCAAGAGCTAACGCCGTAGTATTTATTCGGTCAGGCCGTCCCATTTGTGTCGAAGCATAACTCTACCAGGACTAAAGTAACCAATACTAGTGTAGTGTGTACTTAGCACGTGTGTTTGCTAACTATTACATTACGCGACTAAACCCGACCCGTGGTAAGGGTTGTAATATTTCGCCTATTGACGGCCCTGTGGTGGAATGTTTGAACGGGCAAAATTAATATCCACGCTGGTTTGTTGTCTGGCAAACATTGCTTATTACTTCAAGTTCAACAAGTCAATCTTAAAATTTGGCATACTTTTATAATATTTATTTTTATTTATTTATTTTAAAAACTTTTAATCCTAAAAAACAACTCCACAAAACTGTTTTATACAGTTTGGCTGTGGGCAATTATAGAGAATGAATTAAACTTAGTAATCTTAAACATTATGCTTTAATATCAATGGACGACGAGTGAGACCGACAGAGTAATACAGTGTAATATGGCGTATACATTTAAATAAATAATAAATAAACGTTTATTCAATAATTTGGTTATTACAAGACATACCTTGCATATTATAAAAACAATACAAAAACAAAAGATAATTGTTGATAGATCCCTCAAACATCTATAAGATGTTTGCTCTATCAACAAGAGTATTGTATTTACATACTTGTTGTTGATTAACTTGTTGATTTCTAATTTATAAGTAATTACTTAAGTTGTACGGCATTATCGTAAACGATAAAGTTCTTTTTTTTATCTCTTAGAATAAAAAAAGATATTGACAGGGCAGAAACAATACTTAATATAACAATACTTAAATCATGTAACATCTTAACACGAGAACAGGTAGGCAGAGTAATGCCCAAACCGTAAAAATAACTCAATTACATCGACCACGCAAGCGGGGACGCAGAAAAAAACAAGTCTTTATATAAACTTTATGTATGGCACTAAACCTAGTCTAAGCGGCTGGCCTGACTTTGATGAAACGTAGAAATGGTATCCACTCAGGTTCATGACTGTGGACACCACAGTCCCTGATATTCTGTGGACCCGTTATGTCAGTGCTAGTCATAGGTAAAACGACGTAGTTTGAAAGCGGGATCCTCATTCGATATTTGCTTATATAAACGGTTTCGAAGTGAGAGTATTTAGCAATATTCGTATTCCATTAGTTATAGCAATTCGATACTTGTGTGTGCTTGTATAATATCATGGTTCAGAGATATCCATTACCATTGCATTATCGACCCTTAGTATATGGATATAAAGTTCAATTTTACGTGTACTAGAGTCGATAATTTACCGTAATCAATTGTTGTATATAGTCAAGTTTTACGAAGAGGTGGTTTCAAAGTAGATTTTTTTAGTACCGTGGAGGAAATCGAAGCTGAGCCAGTTGACGTGCCTTTAGTATTTGATGTGTATTTGACACGTGAGTCATGGTATGTCAGATGTGTGTCACATACGTGGCCAACTTATTTAGATCCGCAATCTAGCTCTGCATCGACTACCCGATTGTACATTCGAGTATAATTCGTTGAACTAGGATTGACGCTGCCGTGTTTCTGGATTATTCTTGTCCAAATTTTCTTAACGTAGATATGAAAAATGGTTAATTATTTTTTCATGACTACGTTTTTTCGCCGTAGGAGAGCCACGCTTCGACACGAACGGCGTTGCGCTGTGTTTCGGTCAGTGAGTGTGTTCACCGGTGGCCCGACTTCCTTAATCCCCTATCCCTATTCCCTCATAAAGGCCAACAACGCACTTGCGACTGTTCGAATGTCACGAGTGTCCATGAGTGACGGCGGTTGTTTTCCATCAGGTAACCCGTTCGCTCGCTTGCCCCCTAAATATCATTAAAAAAATTACGCTTTTTCGTAAGTATACAAAAATTACAGTAGTAGTAATAATATAATTATTACTTTTATTTATTTAGAAGGCTTGCTTATTTCAATCCAGTAATCCGATTGCTGGATTGGGTCGCTGGATTGGGTCACAAGATTGGATCCCTAAAAATCTCGATGTACTAACCTGGACTTCCAGTTCGAACCCCGGGAGGTAGCTCAACGGGACCGGGTGGAAGGGGTTGTCGTACGGCGAGGTGTGGAACTCAAGCAGCATGTGAGGACCCCTGCTGACGATGTCGGGTACCG
Organism: Cyclargus thomasi; assembly: GCA_026546445.1. Lineage (NCBI taxonomy): Eukaryota > Metazoa > Arthropoda > Insecta > Lepidoptera > Lycaenidae > Cyclargus > Cyclargus thomasi. The sequence continues at coordinate 4,898 of JAOTAV010042471.1, forward strand.
CATCCCCGCCGCACAGCCGGACGAGCACGGGCGAATCGCGAGTAGCCCCGTCCCAGACCGTCAGGTAGTCTTGGACCACGTTGCATTGGTCCCAGATTCTAGAAAAAAAGGTTAACTTGGTAGGGTGTGAATCACTGACCTATATATTATAAATTACTTGGTGCCCGCAACTTTTTTGCGTTAAAATTTGTATGTGACGCGGGAACCGTACATTTTCGCGGGATAAAAAGTATCCTATATGTTGCCCAGAGTCAATAGCTATTAAACAAAAAGATTTATTAAAATCCGTCCAGTAGTTCCGAAGATCAGCACGTACGAACAAACAGATAAACAGACAACATTTTTTCTATTACTGTTTCTTAGCCCCCCAACATTAATTATCCTGTAAAAATACTAAATATACGGACACGGCAATTTTACTGTTTTATTATATGTATAGACATAGAATAGATACGATAGGCTAACGGTAACTGGTAAGGTGATTTGATATGCGGTATTTTGGCGCTGATGGCAATGAGCGGGAAAGGAACTAATGAGTTTTACATAACAGACATTCTTTTATAGTTTACCTATGAACCTCCATCATTTATTTAAACATAAACTATAATATAAAAACGAAATAATAAACAAACTCTATCGCGTCAAAATTTCAGTTAAACACTTTGTAAACGAAATAGAATTGAAACGATTAAGCGGCCATTTGCAAATTACGTCAGATTTAGTCCATTCCCCTCTCGTTTCTACACTTAAATGATCTCGGTAAAGAGCTGTCATTTTAAAGGGTATCGTTAGTCCAGCTTACATAATAGAGATCAAAGGTGTGAGTGGACTGTAGTTATCGTTTAGTCAAAAAAAAAGTTAAGTGTAGATATTATATTCGCTGGGCGCATGTTATTATATGGCGGACAAAACTAAGTGGTAAGAGATGTCTAATGGCCTATTTTTAAATAAGTGACAATTTGTGTGCTAGCGACCGCCAAGTTTTTGCCAACGTGCGCACTGTGCGTATCTACACTTACATTGCACCCAGCGAATAACGCAATAGATCATGCATGTTTAAACGACCCATTTACAATGCCCTGCCAAAACTGACCAGTTGAGCATTATTGAGAAGGAAAATTAATTGTATATGACCTGTTATTATCTCAATATATTACTTATAATTCTTGTGTACGTGTGCTTGTCACTAAACTTTTCCCAAACGACTGGACCAATTTTGATTAAAAAAATGGTGTGTTTAGGGGACTTGAAAATGGCTTAGATTCACAATCTAACCCGGCAGGACAACGTATGTTGGGTTCATTAGTTACTTTGTGTTCTTGTTTCTACATTCACGTTAAAAGCATGACTACAAAAAATATTATATTTGTTTTCTAATTTTGTTCCGAATCTACTGGGTGATTTCTTTGTTACAATTCTTTCTATCGCAATAAGCATATATCAAAAACTCTTAGCTTGCAGCTACGTAACTCGTAAGCATCATGTAAGCATAAAAATAAGCATAATTATTGAGCGTCCGTAGCAGTGGCGTAACTATACCGTTCGAAGCCCGTGGCAAATTCGTTATCGTTCCACTATGTCAAACCAATACAAAAACACGTCAAGCGGTTATTATCTAGGGGGGCTGATCGGGGGCCCCTTCCGGCTGGGGGCCCGTGGCATTTTACCTTGCAACCTTGTAGTTACGCCATTGGTCCGCAGCCTAATCGGTAAGACCTTTGGTTTTGCACTCGAGAGGGTACAGGTTCTAGCCCAAGTGGAGGCGTGTACCAATGAGACATTTCCCGATCTCAAGTACAGAACACGGATGTTAATTACCGTAGAAGAGCCATGCCACGAATGGGCCGGCTCGACCGGAATCATGCCACGGCCTTACAGAAAACTAACGTGAAACGGCGTTGTGAGTGAGTTTACCGGTGGCCCAAATCCCTAATCCCCCTATCCCTATTCCCCTTCCCAATTCCCTCATAAGGGCCGGCAGCGCACTTGCGCTATTCGGATGTTACGAGTGTCCATGGGAGACGGTAGTTGCTTTCGATCAAGTAGCCTGTCTGCTTGTTTGCCTCCTAAATGTCATGTTTAAAAAAATCTACTGGGTGATTTCTTTGTTACAATCAAATAAAAATTCTTTATCACAATTGGCAAATATCAAAAACTTTTGGCTTGCATCTACGTAAGCATAAAAATAAGCTATTGACACAGCAGCTTTGTAGTCTGTGAATGCGTTTATTAGCTCGACGGCCGTTAGAATTTATATTGTGTGTAACGTAGCGTTTGCCGCCGCAGTCACAAATTTTCAGCCACAATTTCATAAGTTATTCTGCGGCGGCACAGGCACTGGGACATAATTTTGAAATTTGTATAAGTATGGCCTTACTGTCAGGTGTAATATAGTTTTAGAATTATGATGGTGGAAACTCAACTCTTAAAATTGTAATAGATGCTAGCTTTTGCCTGCGGTCCGCTCGCTTGGGATTTGAATATCGCGTAAAAACCACGTACTGGCGCCGTTGTGGTGTATAAAAGATGGCGCTGTGTGTGAAAAGTGATTTTCCCTGTTTTTCTGCTTTTCTCTTGAGTTTTTTCCTGAATTTGCTATACACCTCACGGAGCCCGAGACCTTTCCATTGAATGCAAAACCATGGAAATCGGTTCGCGCGTTCTGAAGTTATATCCTCAGGAAAGAAAACAGGACAGACATGACGGATCTATAAAGGTTCTGGTTTTACATTTTGTTATCGGAACCCTAAAGAGATTTCCAAAAATGGAAAACTCACACTAGTTATGCGTACTTACTTGAGAACCCTCTGGCTCCTATCGTACTTCACTATTTGGTCCTTGATGTGTATTTTATGGCTATTCGTCTGCCGCACAGCCAGCAACACATGTTTATCCGCCGGAATCTGCAAGTTCAATCGAAATTAATCCTTCGGTGTACACATTAAAATTCAATTTCGCCGAGCCTCATAAATTATGTGCATCGTATATGGGACTGCGGTATGTAGTGGTGCGAATTTTAAATTAAATATTAATATAAACAACCGCAGACCTGTATGAAATACTCGTTTTCATGTAAATTCCTGACGCACTTAACCCATTTTACGTATTCAGCATGGTAGTGGGTTCGAGTGGGGGTAGTGGGTTCGGTTCGAGTGTTGTGATGCCTAAAACGAGGATGACATTAGCATACCGCATCGATTGCTCGTATTATTTCTAAAATACCTGTATTATTTAGGTTTTGAAGATGAAAGCTCAATTTTATAATTAATTATGAAAAATTTAGGAAACTGTATGCGGAAAGCTAGTGATTCTTACACTTGTTGGAACATACTATGTGGTAAATGTGTTTTGCCTTGGGTAATGGTCCAGATAATTGGGTGAGCGTATGCGGCTAACCTTGTGATCATAGCCGAATAATATGCGGCCGCAACTTGCCCGCTACATCTTGCGTTGCCGTAGGCAAGTGGTGAAACGAAATTGCTTTTATCAGCCTTACAATTTCAGCTCTCATTAGTACAGCATATATAAACACCACCATTGCGTTCTTTACAAAGTTATTTGGAGGTTCTTTGACGCATGCCAAGAAACCGCAGAAAAAATGAGCGCGGATCGCAGGCATGTGACAAGAGTGCATACATTCACATCTTACTTGAGATCCACATGACAGTGACTAGTAAAATTCTAGTAGAGAACTTGGTGTATAATATGCGGTTAGTCAATGTAGCGTTTCTTGATCCCTGGGAAGTTGCCTAACTTCAAGGGCATCTATCCAGGAAACGGTGTATGCGACCGGCTATTTTTAAGTCACAGTCAATTTGCACAGAAAATTACTGACCATAGTGAAGTATGACTTCGAAGTGAACAAACTTACATCTATAGTATTTACCTTATTATGCTCTATGCGGTATGTACACGTAGCGTTTCTGGGGTAGACGCCCGGGAAGTTGGGCGACTGTATGCGGCAGGCTCTCAAGTCGCAGTCAGTCAATATGCGGTCGCAGTAGCTCCCCCCTACTCGCTCGCCGCGCCACGCTCCAACCGTCGTGTTGCCGTAGCGAAGTCGCGCTTCGGCACGTCGGAGGAACTTGTAAGCGAGTTTGAAGTCGAAATTGTAGCCGACACCCTGAAACAAGAGTTGGTATTGATCTTGCTGAAGCGTGATCAGATCATATTGTAGGTGTTAAGGTAAGACAGCACTAGTGCGGCTGCACGGCACTGTATTTCTATAGTCTATACAGGGTGTAACAAAAGTAAGTGATAAGGGTTTGTATCTATATCTTATATAGACTAGGTCCGCTCTTCACCTGAAGGTCGTGGGTTCAATTCCCGCGTTGGAAACCTGTTATTACCAAGTCTGGTTAGGACAAAGCAGGCTAATCACCTGATTGTCTGACAAGTAAGATGTTCCATGCGTCGGATGGGCATGTAAAAGTCGGTCCTACGCCTGATCTCTGGCCAGTCGTGTCGACCATCCGTCAATAAAGGAAGAGAAAGTGCTCTCGTGTACTGCGCACACACTTGGGCACTATGAAAATTACTGCTGCGTAACAGGCTAATTTCAAAAATATTTTGTCGCTTTCAAAATTCGAATAAAGAGTGAAATTTCGCTCTCATGTTTATCAATTAAATGTTTCGAATAAAATTCAGCTTTACAAGCTTCATTTGTTTAACGTTAATAATAATTAGGTACATTACCGGGTCATAATCAGTCATAATGCATATCGACCTTTGAAAATTTATGTTTTTTATACAAAAAATAAAGAAAATATTAAATTTATAGAATAGAAGTCCTCTTGTCCATACATCATGAGAAGCTTGAATTTATAATATCACGTTTATATTCTATACATATAATACTAGTAAACTTGGAGTATTAGTACATTTAATATTTTTTACAAAATAATCAATATGGGGGTGCTAAGGAACAGTAATAGAGCACATATCGATAAAAGAAAAGTTCTCTGTTTGTTTGTCTGTTTGCGCGCGCTAATCTCAGGAATAACTGGACGGATTTGAATAAATCTTTTTTATTTTATAGCTATTAGGTCTCGGCATCATATAGGATACTTTTATTTAACCGACTTCCAAAAAACGAGGAGGTTATTATGTTCGGCTGTGGATATTTTTTTTTTTTATTATTTTTTTTTTCTCGGAAGAATGTACGATTCCCGCGTTATATTCAAATGTTGTGCAACGAAGCCGGGTTTTCCTTCCTGGCGATTTTAACTCCAGAACGCACGAACCGATTTCCACGGTTCGCGTTCGTTTGAAAGGTCTCGGGCTCCATGCAGTTCGTAGCAAAAAAAAATCCGGAAAAATTTCAAGACAAAAGTTACGACGCGGATGGAAATCGCCGACTAATTTCCATCGATCCATTACAGAATTCTTCCCAGTCCGCGCAACGTCAATTCTTATTTCCAAAAATAATTGAATCAGACCCAAATTCATTATAATCATTAGGGGAATGGCGTAATGATAGGTTAATTAATTGATCGTATCCCTCGGCGCATAAAGGAAAGCCAGCCAGCCGTTAAACCATGTGAAATATGAGCAAAGTCAGGGCGAGAGCTAGCGAGGGTCTTAATGAAGATAAATACAGTTCATTTGTGAAGACCGACTCGTGTTTAGTTCTCGTTGCGTTGCAGGTTTTGAGGGGGTCGTCCATTTATCACGTGAGAGCGTTTTGAATTTTTAGACCGTGTGGTATTGACTAACCTAGGCATTACATTTTTTTTTTATTGATAAAAAAAGTCGTCTATGGGATTTTCGCCCATATCCTTTGTTTCCACAAGGGTCTTTTTCAAACTTATTATGTCTTGTTTACACTTATTAAGTAGATAAGTAGGTCTCTAAATTTTAATTTACATTTTATGTCATTTAACTTGCCACTTGATGCTAAATTTTGTGTTAACATGAAGGTAATAACTTAAAATTAAGTTACACTTATCTACGTAATACGTGTAAACAAGACATTAGAGTTGTATTAAAATAATTTTTTAATAGCAGTCCATCCCGCTTCTTAATATTATTATATTATACATCAACAATACATTTTTATTGTACTTCTAAATAAAACGGTCATTTTTATGACATTGTGATGAAAATAGCATAATTTGCTATTTTTAACACTGTGACAACTCCTTTGCGATAAAATTTGTATCACGTAGGAACTTATATTTATAGGGATAAAAAGTGTCCAACATCCTTCCCCGGGACCCAAAGTATCTCCATACCAAATTTCAGCAAAATCGTTGTATTGGCTTGGGCGTGAAGAGGTAACATAGACAGAATGACACACTTTGCATTTATACTAATAGTAAGTAAGTATCGAAGTACGGTTTATAAACAGCTTAAAGCCATTGTCGACTGATAGCAAACTTTAATTGCGGGTAATTTGGAAAGGCTTTCACAGTAAATAATAGTTTTCAGAATAATATATGACAGTGCGGGGGCTATTAATGTCGAAAACCCTAGATATATTTTAATTACACTGTAGGGATGGCCTCGATTAATCGATAAAAATACACGTGGATTTATCGTGTTCATCCATTTAAAATGAAAATTGTAAAAAGTGATAAAATTGGAAGTTATTTTGATATATTTATTTATATGATGATGCCCGCAACTCCGCTGCGCCAAATTTTGCGTGGAAACCGTACATTTTTCCAGGATATAAAGTCCTTGCCCGCGACTCAAAGACCTGCCATGCCATGTTTAAGCGAAATCAGCTTACCAATATGGGCGCGAAGAGTATACAGACTGACAGACACACTTTCGCATTTATAATATTAGTATAGAAGTATGGTAGGAAAGGCGTGACGGTGGAACTGTAAGATGGTCATAGTTTTCTTTAAAACTCGGGATTACTGAAAGCGTAAAGTACTCTTCAAATAAAATAGGATTATGCTCTTAAAGGTGTGGTGGAAGCCAGAAAGTGGTCACTAGAAATAGTACCAAGATTGTGACGAACTCTCTTACCGGTCTTGAGATACAGCCTGGAGACAGACAGACAGAAATTGAAATCTAAGTATATATAGGGTCGTCTCGTTTTCACCCTTTGAGTATGGAACCCTAAAACAGGCATACAAAGTATGCTATTTCGGATTCCAAAAAGTTATCACTTCTGGCTTACTTTGTTTGGTACATACAAAAAGTCGATAATAATGTCTGTCCGTCTCTATTGTGAGTGTAATTATAGACAAAGTATAGGCTATTATCTGTGTGTATTGTTCGCCTTGCCTCTTTCGAGTTCTGATCGATATTACTATTGTGTATTGGATCTACGGATCTGAATAAAACTCTAAGTTTACTGACTTCTTTATGAAATTTGAAGGCAAACGGAAAGACAAGCCTTATGGAACCTCGTATCATCAGAAACTTTATAAGTGTGCTGCCGGCCTTTGTATTGAAGGAATAGGGCAAGGGAAGAAGGTGTAGAGAGTTGGGCTAAATCACTAACTGGACGAAACATATACCGTCCGTAGCCTAGTGGGTAAGGCCTTTGGTTGGTACTCGAGAGGGTGCAGGTTCGAACCCGGGTGGAGATCTGTGCCTATGAGACATTTTTCGATTTCAAGTCCAAATAGGGATGCTCATTGGCGTGGGAGAGACATATACGTTGAGACAAATGGGCCGACTCGACGGGGGTGATACCACGGCCTCACAGAAAACTGGTGTGAAACGGCATTGTGCTGTGTTTCGTTCAGTGAGTGAGTTAACCGGTGGCCCAACTTCTTCTACCCCTATTCCCATTCCCTATTCCCCAATAAAGGCCGAAAACGCACTTGCGACTCTTTGGATGTTACAAGTGTCCATGGGCGACGGCAGTGCTAGTTTCCATCAGATAACCGGCCTGGGGGGTAATTATGACCTCTTATTCCCAGCCAAGTTCCAGCCAGTCAGCAGTCACGTGACACTAAATACGTGAAGTTTGACGTTCCGTAATGTCACCAACAAGTTTAAAATCCATTCATAGACAACCAAACTAGGATCAATTCTTCTCTCTTCTGACTGACTTCATATTAACGAACAAAGAAAAAGGTGATTGTTGCCCTTAAATTGAATTGCCTGGAACCATGCAGGTTTCATTAATAGCCCACCCGCTCGCTTGCATAAAAATAACAAAGCAACGCTATCTCACGCCAGTTTTCTGTGATATCTTCCTTCGGATGAGCCGGCCCATTCGTGTAGAAGCTTCGCTCTTTCGTGTCAAAACTATACGGTAAATATACCATACCATAAGTGTTATAAAACGAATATAAATACGTAAAATATTGAATACGTAATATTCGCTAATAATTGGATTACAATAATGGCGTATTTCACAATTACGAGTCGAAAGCTTTTGTACTTTACCGCAAAACAATTATTTATTGGTATTATTGTAACCCATGGTTTAGCTTTTCGTGAATTTCCAACGAATTATGGGAGATTTATCAAAATTGCTTTTATTAAAAATTGTTATAATAAATACTCATGTCGAAAAAAACGAGGTGTTTTTTTTATAAAGTAAGTTACGTTATAGTTGTTATTTTCTTTTTATTCTAAAAAAAAAAATTGTAGCAAAAAAGCCTTAAATTATTTAAAACTATATGATGCCTGCAACTTCGTTGCGCCTAAATAAGTTTATCGCGCGGGAACCGTACATTTTTCCGGGATAAATAGTACTCTATGTCCTTCTCCAGCCCCCCAACTAGCTTCATATAAAAAATCACAACACAAATTTGCTCCGTTGCGACGTGAAAAAAGGACAAACAAACAAATTAACAAACGCACACACTTTTTCATTTATAATATTAGTATGGTGACTACTAGACTAGGACTGGTAAAGCAGAACTAGGCAACGGAGAGGGAAAAAATGAATTTTGAGATTGTAAATTTCTTATTTGTACTCAGGTAGAACATGTTTCGCACATACATGAAGGGAGTATACAAAGAACTAAGTAACTCATATTCATTGAAACGGACCGCGGGTAGCTTACATGTGTACACCATAGCCTAGTATGCATCGCCGCCCCAAATATGTATATACTTCGACTGGCATGCAAGCACGGCTCGTTTCTATGAAGCTGTCCGACTTATTTCTATATACTCTGACAGAGTCGTATACGCTACGGTGACGTCATAAAAGCTAATACGGGCCCATATTAATAGTCAGCTCTCAATACTATGAGCGTGATTAAAAGGGGGATGCTGTTGGCATCAAATGCATCTTAAAATTTTTGATTATGCTCTTAAGCACTAGGCCTAGGCCCTAGGTCCCTACCTAGGTCGGTCGGTCGGTCTTTGTAATCAAAATGCAGTAAGTGTATTATTTAAGAGCTAGACATCGTGGATCTAAGTGTACTGCACGACGCTTACATCCATTTTCACTCCTTCTCCCCCCTTTTCCCCTCCTAAGTTCTCCCTAGCACCTAGGGAACACTTAAGTTGTGTTGCGTCATGCAAATATGCTAATGTATTTTACTACTGATTCTTGTTTGTATCTGCAAATGTTTATTATATAACTTTGTCAAATTCAACGCACGAAAAATACTTTTTGTACGCACACGTCGCCGTGCCGCGTATAGTATGAGCAGTTAATACAGGTTTTACAAGGCACGGAGACCGTCCGGCAACCGCCCGTCGCCTGTGCTATGTACTTTAACATGGCTACTATCTCAGTGATATTATATGGACGTATAGACAATTTCGAATAAACGTTAAAAGGGACAACATTTTACTCGCTTCATAGTCCCGAAAATCGCAACTACCTTTGTCAAATTCACGTTGCAGTAAGTACGTAACAACTAACAAATATTTTTGTAAATATTAACGCTCGCCAAAGAGGGACTTCCCTGTTTGCGCCGCGACGCAACGAGAAATATTTTTATTTGAAGTTAGCATCGGTCTTTGATGCACCAGTACAAACAGTGAAACTACGAATGTTTGCTCAAATTACACGATAAAACGCTGTTAATTGGAATCCATGTACAGCAGTGGTTCCTAAGCGGTCCGCGGACCACTAATGGTCCCCGGAACCATTTCAAGTGGGCCGCTACCGATGTTTCTGAGGTACCTAATAAACTTGAAGAAGATATTGAAATGCAATAAAATAGTAACTTGAAAGATACTTTTATTAAACCAACTAGGTGGTGCGAGCGTAACAAAAATTTCGTCAAATGGTTAGGACCGAAAGGTGAAGAACCATTTATAAACAAAGAGTAAAAAAACTAAGTGATAGTGCTCAGAACATGTACCCTGTATAGTTTATTAATATAAATCAAAATAATATCTATGGACGCTTCACACCACGTGTTATAGGTACCAGACAACAGACATATATATAATACTTTTAAACTATACACATATTTAAGATTTTTATTATATAATACATATATTTAATACACATACATGACCCAGGAATATTTAAAAACTTTTTGTTCCGTCGGCGGGATTCGAACCCGCGACCCCCGGTGTGAGCAACCAAGGTGCTCAACCCCTATGCCACAGAGGTCGTCATATATATTGTGAAAGTGGCAGCGCTAAAAGCTTTTTAAATATACACTTGGCAGGTTAAGGCTAAGAACCGACTAACATTTATTGGTCATACCTCTTTCCCATAACATAAGTGATAAATGTTTCTCGCGCTTTATATTTACGCCCAACGAAGTGGACACAGGACAACTATATACAATATACAAATCTATTCGACTTTTCTGAAGCAAACTTTTTGGACTTTTAAGAGTACGATAACTCGACGACAGTCAAACAAACAACGCATCAAAGAAAACATTAAAAACACAATAATAAAGTATAATAAAATTTAAGTTGCTAAAAACTCGTCATAAAAGAAACGCTCTCAAAGTATATCTTATATTAGATTTACTCTTATTAAATTTTAACACAGTTCCTTAACTCAATAGAAACATTGTCTCCGGGACGCCATGCCTGATTTAATAAAACTCGGCTAGGGATAAAAAAGTTGTCGTTGAATAAAACTGCGGAACGGAAGACGTCGTGTCTATAGCGGTATATAAATTGAGAGGGACTTTGTTCTGTGGTAGTTCATGCATTGTGACTGTCTTGCTCTTTTTCATGTTCTCGTTTTAAATAATTTGAAAAAAAATCTAAAAAAAAAACGATATTTTACTATAACATGATAGTTAGGTTGCCTGGTAGAGACAGATTCCAGCAGTAAGGCCGCAATTTTGGGAATTTTTTTGTTCTTTTGCAATTGTGATTTTTTGTTCGAATAAAGAGTTTTTTATTTTATTTTACTTATAGTTATAACATACCATTGTGAAATCCATTTTGCATAATTAAAAAAACCCCTACTAGATTACAGGCCCGGCCACAAAATGGATGGCGCGTATAAACCCGCAGGTGACATACGACAATTACCATTTAACTTCGTCCGCGTTGATTCTTTGACATTTTCCTGCTTTTTTTGCTATAAACCTTACGGAGCCTGAGACCTTTCCAACTAACGCCAAACCGTGGTAATCGGTTTGTGCGTTCTGGAGTTATAGTCAGGAAGGAACGCGACTTATTTTTATATAATAGACTAGCTGTTGCCCGCGACTCTATCCACGCAGTAAATTTTCTCTTGAAATTTTTACTGATTTATTTTTCTTCAAACCTAATGGAACCCGAGAACTTTCCAACGAATGCAAAACCGTGAAAACCTGTTCGTGCGTTCTGGAGTTATTTCGTCAGGAAGCAAATTTTTATTTACTATATAAATTATTATATAATAAATAAAAATTTGAATACTTATATCTATTATATAAATTAATTTTTATATAATAGATATAAGAATTTAAAATAATAAGATCTTGCACTACGCTTTCACTTGCAAGCTGTCCAACTGAGTGCTGGTGAGAAATCTAAAGAACGGGTAAGTAAATTTCGGTCGAATATTTTTGTACGGCATTTTAACAATAGATCAATTAAAATTAATAAAAAAGCGCACAGTAAAAATGGCGTCGCACAACCGCCATTTTGAATTTGTTTAGCGTGACCCATCGAAGATCACTTTGGCAACTAAGACCGTATAATTGTATTCACTAACGCAAGAAGAAGAATATTCTACGACCATTCCTATAACATCACAATAAGGAAATCACAATAAGGAATTTTAGACTCAGCACGCATTTTTCTACATTTAATTTGTTCTTACAGATAAACAAGTACCGACCCTTGGCTAGTTTTTTTACATTATGTTATTGTGAGATATACTGAATATGATTATAATATATTTTCCAGTATTATTTTTCGGTTAACAATTTCTTCTAGTATACAGTCCGAGTTCGTATATATATTTTTATTTAATCATAATTAAACTTTATTGTCGGTTAATTCATTTAACCCAACATCAACTCGATTACAAACGTACACGAAATTTTCATTTCACCTGCCAAACGCTGCATATTAAACAGCATATAATTTTATTTGAATAACGATAATTTATTTAATGGATAATGTTAATGCATATTAAACCATTGTGAAGGGTAGTATGATGATTTCTATTGAAACTTGATCCTGATTCTAACGATGACTTGGAAATGACTTGAAAATGGTTAGATTCACAAGTCGGCAGGACGATATTTGTCGGTTGTGTTAATAATAATTCAAAACAAGGCTTTTTTTTTATCGGGCTTTGGCCCACCACGCCTTCCCACCACTGTATCTCCTGTGTCGCCAGGATCGACAGCGGTATCCAACCACGAAAACCCATTGACATGATCTCAGAGAGCCCGAGGGACGTGCTAAAGCTGTCTTGGGACCCGCAACGAAATTAATCAGAAGAATATAAGAGGAGTAGGAAGT
>JAOTAV010042482.1:0-17702 GCA_026546445.1 Cyclargus thomasi
AAAAAACACACTTTTTAGAAAATTTGAAGAAAATCATTATGTCTAAGATAAATTTGGTTACATATAATGAATCTTAAAACTCGCCGAAAAATAGGATCCCGTTCTTTTTTAGCCAACTTAATTAACAACTTACAACTTAACACGATTTTACCGTTCAACCGTTCGTCAAAAATAACTAAACACGCCGATCTGTGCGATTGGCGAGTTAAGTTATATTTAATAAGTTAACTTAATTAAATCAAGTGTAAATCAGCTTATCTACTAACACTATGAATTGTCATGATCTGAAATAAAATTTATAATTATTATTATTATTATTAAGTTTCTTTAAGTATAAAACCGGTTTTCGAAAACAATCCAATCCCCTGAAGTCACCCGTTGATGTTACAGGCAGCAATAGGCTGGGTGACGGACGAGGAGAAGTACGCCTTCTACTGCGGCGGCGCCCTCATCAGCTCGCGGTTCGTGCTGACTGCCGGCCACTGCACCTACAAGCCGCGCCAGAAACACAACGAGCCCGCCGTCGTCAGACTCGGCGAGCAGAACCTCGACCCCAACGTGAGGGACGGCGCTTCGCCTGTTGATGTTAGTGTTGTTTAGTATATTACCACTAGGTGTTGCCCGCGACTACGTCCGCATGAATATATTATCCCGTTTTTACAACATTTTTTGATTATAGCTTGACCACAAGAACTATGCCGGCCTGGGTATGAGCGCGGCGCGGCGGAAGAGGGTTACCATGGTTACCAGCCGTGCTAATCTGTCAGTTGGCCGTCAACGCTGACGGCGGTCGTATTCTTACCCGTCGCCCGTTCGACCCACGTTCTTAGGGCGCGGTACAGCGGCTGTGGTCAAGCTACTGCTCGGCTCCTATTGTTCGTAGCGTGATGTCATAACATAGCCTAGCCTTTCTCGATAAATGGACAAACCATGGCTGAGATTAACGTGTTCAAAAAAACAAACTCTTCAGTTTTATATTAAATTAGAAAGGAAATTGAAAAAGAGCCACTTGACGGACCTACGCGGTTTGGTCGGAATATGACAATTCCATATAAGTCGTCATCTGCCGACTGGATTTGGCATAAAGCGACCAATTTACTTAGATCCGCAATGTGGCTCTGTTTCAGCCTCCCGGCCGTACATCAATGCTACTGCAGAAATTCCGGAGACCATTTCGGGCAATTTATAGCGTATGTGGCCTTAGTCGTTTTGCACTCGAGAGGTTGCTAGGTCCTAACTCGGGTGGAGGTATATACCAATGAGACATTTTCCGATATCAAGTACATAATACGCACGCTTATTGCCGTGGGAGAACCATGTTTCAGCACGAATGGGTCGGCTCGACCGGTGAAATACTACAGCCTCATAAAAACTGGCGTAAAACGTTGTGTTGTGTATTGTCCAGTGAGTGAGTTTACCGCGAGACCCAACTACCCTAAACCGAATTCGCAGCCTCTTCCTTCATAATAGGCCGATAACGCACATGAGACTCTTCTCTGTGGTCTCCCATAGACACTCGACGTTACGTAGTGTTCTTGGGAGAACACAGTTGCTTTCCATCAGATAACCCGTTTGCTCGTTAGGGATAGTCCGCAATGCAGATTTTCACAGCGAGCGTTTTATATTATTTAGCGGCAGTTTATACACCCGAAATAGAGGATAAAATTCGCAGTGCTGACGCACGAAGTACCCAACCGGTCATATACCTCGCAGGTGCTGATCAAGCAGATCCATAAGCACCCGGGCTACAAGCCGCCGGCGAAGTACGACGACGCGGCGCTGCTGGAGCTGGTGACGGACGTGGACTTCACCAACGACGTGCGCCCCGCCTGTCTGTGGAACCGCGACAGCGTGAGGCCGCACACGAAGGCGCTGGCGACAGGCTGGGGAGTGGTGGAGCCACGTGAGTAGTAGATGAATAGGTTTTTATCAGGTTTATACTTTATTAACTGAGCAACAACTGCCCATTCTTGCTTCCTTCCCTTCTTATGACGAGCAACGATTGCTCTATGGTCTATGGCAACAAACAAACGGCGCACTTAGTTTATTTTGTTTTATAGTTAGAGTCGTGGGTGTATTTACCCTAGGGCCAGAGGGCTTACGGCTCAGGGGCTACCAAGGGGCGGCCAGGTGGCTATGGGACCATAGGGTGATAAGGCGGAAAGCTACAGGAGCTCGGGGCGCGCAATCTCAAAATACGCACCTGGTTTCAGCTGTTCTAAGTTTAATCCAAATCAACCTAGATGTCAACAACGTTGGTCAGGATGTGCTGTATTTGTACTTACATAAGTACAGTTCCGCTAATTTTGAAAGCTATACCTTGAACTCTTTAGAGGCGAGAAGGACATCGGACGACCTGCAGAAGGTGTCACTGTCGCTGTTCGACAACGACAGCTGCAACCGTCTGTTGGCGCGGGACGAGAAGCGGCACTGGGAGCGCGGCGTCATAGACACTCAGATCTGTGCCGGCGAGCTGCGCGGGGGGAAGGACACGTGCCAGGTGACAATACCTAACAATTATACAGCCGCGGAGGATCCATGCTTCAACACCGGGTCGACTCGACCGGAGAAAACCGTGGAACAGAGCGCTTGTGTTGCATTTTTACATTTTTTTATGTAGCTTACTTTATTTCTACCGTTGTCCGCCGCATGTTGGTACCTAAAAATATGCTGACTTCCAGGCCTAGCTATAAACTCTTTACGACCTATTCCTTCATATTTAAGCCAAGCCATTCTCGACCTCTGTGGCTCAGTTGGTTATCGCGTTGGTAGCTTAAGCCGGGGGGTCGCGGGTTCGAATCCCGCCGACGGAGCAAGTTTTTCAATGTTCCTGGGTCTTGGATGTGTATTAAATAACAAAAATCTTAAATGTGTGTATAGTATAAAAGTATTAAATATATTTCCGTTGTCTGGTACTACCCTCGGGTACTTAGCACGAGGCCAGACTGACGTGGTGTAAAGCGTTCATAGATATTATTATTATTATTATTAAAATAAGTATAATATAGTATTAAGGACAGGAATTCAATATCCATTGTCAAATGATGTATCAATATATATTAAACTTAATCGTCTCGTAAGCCAAGAATCAGTCTGGTATTTGTATTTCCTTGTGTATATTTTCTTTATCTGTTTTAACCAAGTAGGTCAATATAAGGCAACTGGATAAAATATAAAACGCGATTACATTTTTTATCTATATATAGTTCCCTTTAGTTTTACCGGATGATGATAGAAATTCTGAAGGAAATTAATATTGTGAACTAGAAGTATTGTGTACCTATTTTGTCCAAAACCCTTAATCTTTTCAGGGCGATTCGGGTTCTCCGCTGCAGGTGGCGTCGAGCGAGAACCAGTGCATCTTCCACGTGATAGGCATCACGTCTTTCGGCGGTCGCTGCGCCCAGCCCGGCCGGCCCGCCGTCTACACCCGCGTCTCCAAGTACCTCAACTGGATAGAGTCCATAGTGTGGCCGGGAGAATGACCAACAATAATATTAAAATAGTTTTTTTTTATTTTTTAGCTCTTGTTTAATTGTTGCTTTCATTTCAACCCCCATAGCCAGAAGCTATAGTATGACATTGAAGCCGATATATTATATAACATGGGAAAATTTAGGTTTCCCATGTTACATAGAAATTTTCGCGCAACAAAGTTGCAGGCACCAGCTAGTTAGATAATAATAAGCTATTTGCAATAGTCTTTCTCACTTCAAAGACATGATGATTTAGTTAGATTAAGCCTAAAACAGTTTTTACTAAGTGGTACCGAGGAATTATATAATTGTTCTATGGTGGTACTGATAAGCAAGTTCAGTTAATAAGTAGTAGGTTTACTACATCAGTTAATATAATAGTATTAATTAATAAAACACAAATAACAAAAAAACTATATTTATTTAAACAACATGACTATAAACTGTGTTATATTTAACATGTGGCTTAAAATAATAAAATATATAATAAAACACAACAGGCATCACAGCCGAGCCTAGGATGTATAAATTTCTATTGATGAGTGGAGTATGGCCAAAGGGAAACATCCACAACCCTCGCCGGTGACCATCCCTCACGTGATGACTGGAGAATGCAATGATTAACATGAATGACAGGACATAAAGATTTAGTTTCCTCGTCATACAGCTGTATCCCAACAACAGTAGCGTGTAGGCAAGCCATAAGGTTGTACAGTGCAAAAAACCTCTTCCTCGTAAATTGACTAAATCCTAAAAATAAAGCCAGCTTAAATGTGGTAACACTTTAACATCTCGCAAATTGACAAAGTCCTGTTGGAGTCACTATATTCAATAGTTTTGGCTATTTTACTCAATTTCGTAAAATTTGGCTATTTTACACAAACAAATGTGTGCGTTTTTAGAATGTTTAGTAAAATAGCCTTTACTCACCCTAAAATAAAATGATTTCGCGAGAATAACGTGATCAACATCGATCAATGAAGATACTGCAGTGCAGAATATAATGTTGTAGATACATGCCTCTGTACTAATATTCACGCCCAAGCTGAAAAACTGAAGAGCGGAGAGAAAACCCAATGCTGCATGAACACTATTATCCGCTAGACCCCGGAATACTTGTGACTCTGAGTATTTTGATTTAAAAACAATAAAATCTCCAAATGCAGCGGTAAAACATATCGAAATAGCAAGAACTATAGTTACAGGCTTCATTTCATTTTTTGTGACTTGGTTGCGGAAAAATCCTGTAAAACTACGTCATTGTAATTATTTTAATTGTCGTGTCTATTTAAATTTTACATTAATTGTTTGCACAACTGCACACCTACATTGTTTACGTTTTTCTGTGACAAATGTCAATAAAAACTGACATTTCTGATCTCACGTGACAAGTGACAGCTGACAACAGATATGACAGTAGTTTTTTTTAAAGTCAGAGCAGTTAAGGCGTTAGTCAGTCGACTCAGTAAAGCGGTAGACGCTCTACTAAAACTTTGTATGCAGTTTTGTTCA
The DNA here is from genome assembly GCA_026546445.1 of Cyclargus thomasi. Taxonomy (NCBI): domain Eukaryota; kingdom Metazoa; phylum Arthropoda; class Insecta; order Lepidoptera; family Lycaenidae; genus Cyclargus; species Cyclargus thomasi. The sequence continues at coordinate 4,989 of JAOTAV010042482.1, forward strand.
GCAGTTTTGCAGAAGAAACACAAAGTAGCACGTCTCTTAAAGTTCTATCATTTACTTACACTTGCGCATAATAGTGAGTAATTGAATAATCGATATTTTAAATCTGCCTATCTTTATATTTTTGTAAACTAGCACAGTAACTATAGACAATAGAGGCTCTTGGCATCGGAAAATTCAAAATAAGACCAAAATTATCTCGAACTACATTCAGGGCTGTATCTACCCCTACTTACCCTAGGGCAAGAAAATCTATATGCCGAGACGCCCTCTCAAACCGTGGCCTACGCCCAACTCCCAAGGATGATGAGGCGGAAAGTAAAAAGAGCATGGGCGCGTAATCTTTAAAAACCCTCCTGCTTACATAACATGAGAATAATTTAATTAATATACTAATATTTAACCATTATACTCAAACCAGTTTAAAGCTACAATAGTTCCTTTCGTTTTAAAAAAAATATTTATTAAATATACATACATTTCTTTTTTAGTCGACTTCCAAAAAAGGCGGAGTTTTTTCAATTCGACCGTATATATGTCAAATGAATCATGCAAGATACCGGCATAGGTAGATATAAGCCTAAAAATACACAATGAATACTAACAGCAATGCACCACTCCTGAATATTCCGATTATGAACTGTAAAAATTGTTCCCTACACTATAAACCAGATATCAAAGAACTCTCTTACTTAGAACCTACCTGCTAGGTCACGGATCTAACGATTTGGTCGTTTTATATAATCGTACCTTATCAATATTCTGCAAACGTTATGATAACGCTGTGATAAGACTCAACTTTGTCATTTTCGAATTACATTTCGATATGTGTACCTAGTATTCTTTATTTACAATTCAAATTCTTATTTTAAATTTATTTATTTTTTATATATTTTATACGTTTGTTTTTTTTCGTGTTTCGTGAATAATGCGTGAGATCGTGCATGTCCAAGCCGGCCAATGCGGCAACCAAATAGGCTCCAAGGCAAGTTATTCTTTGATGATTTCTATTATAATAATTTGTTTAAAAACAGAAGAATAGTAGTAACATAATCAAAGGGTAGAAGGAATTTCTTAATATGGATAAGCCCAGCTTATCCATATTTAGAGGATATTTTTATATTGTTTTTATGGATCATCAAAATTCTTGGATAAGATAAGATTAATATCATTGACTCAGTGTAATTTTGGTTTAAGACTTTGTACTATTTAAAGTCCTCGTATTACATTCTATTCAGAAGTTCTCAAGGATCTTCGTAAATTGTGTATTCTAATTTCGTTAGTCTATTACTATACATATACACTTGAAAAACTTGCCCAAAAACGAATGAGTGAGTTTGCCGGAGGCCCGAGGGGGGGGGGGTTCCCTTGACCCTTACCCTCTTACCTTTCCTAGTCTCTTAGTCTTCTTAGTCACACACACACGCACTCGCACTTGCAACTTCACTGATGTTGCAAGTGTCCTTGGATGACGGCAATGGCCTTCCATTAGGTGATCCGTCTGCTCATTTGTTCCCTAATTTCATTAATATCTGGCCAAGTTCGAGTAGGACTCGCGCATTCCGTATCTGTAAAGAAGAAACATAATTCTGAAAGTTAAACAGCTTCAGCTTTACCAACTTGAAAAATACAGGTTTGTTGTATGAGAGCCCCTCTTATAATATTTAATTAATTTTTTTTAGTATTTGTTGTTATAGCATCAATAGAAATACATTACCGTTCTTGACATATAGCCCGAACAGATAGATATGGACAGACAGAAAGACAGACGGAGAGACATCGAAGTCTTAGTAATAGGGGGACCCTAGTTTTACCCTTTGGATACGGAACCCTAAAAAAGACCATACTGTTGTCATTTACGGCATCCTTTAAGGTCGTTTGTCCACCGCCAACCGTCTCGTTCTCGGTGAAGTTCGGCGGTGGACAAACGGCCTTATATGCAGAGCTACTTTTGTCTATTATTTATGGCTAAGCTGTGTCTTATGTATTGAATACTCACATTTTGCAGTTCTGGGAGATAATATCTGACGAGCACGGCATCGACACGACGGGCGTGTACCGCGGCGAAAACCCCCTTCAGCAGGAGCGTCTCAATGTCTACTACAACGAGGCCTCCTCAGGTACTGAAACGTGCCAACCTATGACCAGGGCCTAAGTCTCCTCTCAGCTTAGAAGGCTGCAGCCTAGGGCGCGAGGATCGGTCGGGAGGGGGCACTAAAATCGTGTCATCGCTTGCACATACATTCAAAAAGATCTTAGATGACTGATTAGCCTAGGGTGCTCAGAATACTTAATCAGTCGCTGCCAATGATGGAGACGGTATTATTCGAGCAGCTCCATCAATGGTAACTTCGTCGTTGTCTAGTTGCTCCCCTAATGGTAAAACTGTTTTCCTTGAGAGACGGAGCGCCGGCGTTAGCGTCATCAGCGCCCTGGGTAAATTTTTTTAACATTCCCTAACTTCAATTCAAATACACAATGGAAAGCCTACCTGTGACGGCTCTTTCCATGTGGCTTATGACGCCCTTATTCGCGCGTCGTGGTTTTGGTATCGTTGACTGCTAAGCTGCATTATAATTTACAATATAAAAACACCTTGATCGTTTCAGGCAAATATGTGCCGCGCGCCGTCCTCGTTGACCTGGAGCCCGGCACCATGGACTCGGTGAGGGCGGGGCCTTACGGGCAGCTGTTCAGGCCAGACAACTTCGTCTTCGGGCAGAGCGGAGCCGGTAAGTTACCACATCCTTTTAAATTTAGGACTTGGTGTATTAATAAATAAAAATTTAGGGCATGTTTCACCGCTTTCCAATAAAGTTTCTGATTTTTTTTCTATAAGTGCAACATCTGTCAAATAAGTTGCAGACTATTCAACTCTCATCAGTGAGTGGTGAAACGGGGCCTTACGCTTTCAATTCTATGATGATAGGATTGAAAGATGCACCTTAGGGAGATGTGCCTAAGGTGCATCAGCCTAAATGTGCGGTTTTTTTAATGAATGAATTGATGTGGCTTTGAGAACTAAAACAATAACTTCATCGGTATCTTTGGTGGAAGTGCATATTCAGGGTAAAAAATGCATAAATCTGGCTCCATTTTCAGGTAATAACTGGGCGAAAGGTCACTACACCGAGGGTGCGGAGCTGGTGGACGCCGTGCTGGACGTTATCAGAAAGGAGGCTGAGGGATGCGACTGCTTACAAGGTAGGTAATAAAAGACAACAGAAACCTCGTGTCATAATAATGTCTTCGGTATTTGTGGCTATTGCGGCAAATTTCTGATTAACAATAATGTTATTTTTTGCTGTGTTAAGCACTTATTCTTTAATGGGTGTAATATTTTAGGTTTCCAACTAACACACTCGTTGGGCGGAGGCACTGGATCTGGTATGGGAACACTGCTGCTCAGTAAGATCCGCGAGGAGTACCCCGACAGAATTATGAACACATTCAGCGTCGTGCCTTCGCCGAAGGTAGGATCATTTTATCCACATCATCATATATGCAGCATCATATTAATACTATCCTGATTTAGATCGCATTTTGATGGCTGATATTCAACTAATATATTAATTAAGAATTGTCTTAAGACCGTTTGTTTTCTATCAGTAGCATCTTCGTATAAAAACCAGCAAGGCGACATAACTGTCCCGCTCATTTCCTTGTGTCTCTATAAACTAAAGAGCAACTAAAAACTCTGAACTCTCACTCTTCAGCTGAGCAAAGTGGACCTCGGTTTGTCTGCTATTGGTACATTCTTTGAAGATATATCAGCAAGACGACATACGCATCCTACCCATTTTCTTCTGTCCCTATATCCAGACCTTCAACTGAAAACTCTCTCTTCAGGTGAGCGAAGTAGTACTGGAGCCGTACAATGCGACGCTGTCAGTGCACCAGCTAGTGGAAAACACGGACATGTCGTTCTGCATCGACAACGAGGCGCTCTACAACATCTGCTTCAGAACTCTCCGTCTGGCGAGCCCCGGATACAGTGACTTGAACCATTTGATCTCCGTAAGATTTTGACACATTTATCGAAATATAAAATAACGAATACTAGGAAAATAACCCCTCTTCCAAAGGATTCATTCGAGACATCATACACGAAATAATATTCTGTCTATTATGAAGTATGATGTTAAAGCCGTGTGGCTTGTGTGTGTACAGATGACGATGTCAGGTGTGACGACTTGCCTGCGGTTCCCGGGTCAGCTCAACGCCGACCTTCGCAAGCTCGCTGTCAACATGGTGCCCTTCCCTAGACTTCACTTCTTCATGCCTGGTAAGAGGTCTAATGCTTTAATCAGCGATATAAATTCATACAAAAAGTACTGCTTCTTCAAAAAATATGAAAATTTTATTTCGATTTCTCCAGGATTTGCACCGCTCACTGCCAGAAATTCATTCAACTACAGACCACAAACCGTTGCAGAATTAATGAGCCAGGTTTGTATATTTTCTATCTACACCGATCTTATAGGATTCCTTATGGTTTAAGCCAGTCCAGAACACGGTGATTTAAACTGTTTCCCAGGATTTAATAAATTGTGCGTCAAACCATTGCTCCCATCAGACCCAAAAAAGAGGGGCAACCAAGTACCTTGTGATCATGTCTCTATGTCGTCCCTAACGTACTATCTGTCCCAGATGTTCAACCCTGGCAACATGATGACGGCTTGTGACCCGCGGCACGGGCGCTACCTAACAGTGGCCACCATGTTCCGCGGTCACATGTCCATGCGGGAAGTCGACGACCAGATCCTTGCTATACAGAACAAGAACTCCAGGTGAATACACCAACTGCTACTATTCCAGATTCCAGTAAAACACAATAAATATTAAATATTAAGTGCATCGTGCAACTTGGTTTCCATTAGCTATTTATAAAATGTTATTTGATATGTGACCAACGACCATTTTTACATAAAATAAAATAGAACACATATCGACAAAAAAAAGTTGTCTGTTCGTACGCGCTAATCTCAGGAACTACTGGACGGATTTGAATAAATCATTTTTTGTTTAATAGCTATTAGGCCTGGGCAACATATAGGATACTTTTTATGCCGGGAAAATTTACGGTTCCCGCGTGATATTAAAGTTTTTGCGCAAAGAAGTTGCAAGCATAAATTAGTACTTAAAAACATCTTCGTCAAGTTGTCACGAGTCGTAACTTCCCCAGCAGGAATAACATCAAAAGAACTCCTGATCTGCCTTTTACACATGCAATCCTTCCAGCTACTTCGTAGAATGGATCCCGAACAATCTGAAGGTGGCGGTGTGCGACGTTCCGCCGCGTGGGCTCAAGATGTCCGCCACATTCCTGGGCAACTCCACCGCCATCCAGGAAGTCTTCAAACGCATCTCGGAGCAGTTCACCGCCATGTTCAGGAGAAGAGTGAGTTTAGGAATTTTTACGCTTAAAAGCTCAATAGGAACATGTAACGATTTGTGAATACCCAAGATAACTCCTTGGTTTTTTGGCGCTTATCAGTACGATAGGTATCTGTTGCTGCCTCGATACGGTATAGCAATATAATATGAAGTTGGTTTTCAGATGTCTCTTAAAAAGTATATAATAATTAATTTCGTTATTAAAAAAATAATAGAGAAGAAATATTATTTACACTTAAAAAAGAAGATATTTAAAAGTCTCCAAGGAGAATAGAGTAAAACTGACATTTTGTCTATTTTTCGGTGGCCGTGCTTAGCATCCTAGTGTCATATCCGTCTTAACTAATTGTTCTTTAGGCGTTCCTTCACTGGTATACTGGCGAGGGTATGGACGAGATGGAGTTTACGGAGGCGGCCAGCAACATGAGCGACCTCATCTCCGAGTACCAGCAGTATCAGGTAACTAATATTTCTTTTCATCCTTTGCTCTTCTTATTCACTAGCTCTTAAGACGTGTCATTTGTGTAAGAAATCCTGTTCAAATCATTTGCGGTAGATACTTTGGTGCTTTCAACTAATGTAGGCGGTTGCGGTCATTAGCCGACTACAACAAACTAACACTTTGTTGTTGTCAATGAAAGACATTTTTGACAGAGGGTTCATGAAAACACTATAGGTTCCCTAGGTCATTTTTTTTCACTGCTGTACGAAATAATACACAGCACACATGAGTGTGATTCAAAAACTTTATTGGCACTATAGAGTAAAAAATTTTTTAGTCTCTAAACGTGTCAATAAAATTGATATCTGAATTTACTTGACGTTTCTTATCCAGGACGCGAACGTGGACGACGAAGAAGTGGAGTTTGACGAGGAGGAGGAGGACCAACACTACGTCCAGGAAAAGGAGCCGCAGTATTCCAACACCTCTGCGATCGTGCAGTAGTCACATTTGCTTACAAACGCCATCGGTTTGCATGTGTGTGTGCGCGTCCGACAGCTATATAATACGCAAACGTATACACAGCTTCGATGCGTGCGTATACGCAAACTGCGTGCACGCACACATTCAAACCTAGCGGTTTGTATAAAGATATACTGTACTGTGTAAAGATGTTTTATTGTATGTTCAATTCTAAGCCACGGTATAAATACAATACTGAAAAGAACTACTAAAAAGCATTAGAGAGAGATGCAAGAGTAATTTAAACCTCTCTTTTACATTTTGCAGCTTCCGCGTGTTAAACTTAACAACGTAAACAGTCAAAGAAATTGTTTTCATTTATAAGATTTTTCTCCCCGTTTTATGCCGAGGCTGTAGAGTATCGCACGTTGTTGTGTATTTTGTATGTTTATTTATAGATAAATTTTTAATAAAATTTTATTAATGAGTTCACTTTTGATAATTATAAACTATAGCTTTAGCGGCTTCGCTCGCTTGAGATAAGAAATATGAAAATTTTAGGAGCATGATGCTTTTCCAGGACCTAAAGTTACTCTCCATGCTTTCAACTATGCCTATGCAAAAAATCAAATCGATAGGTTGCTTCGTTGGGACGTGAAGGAATTACAAACATACTTTCCCATTTATGATGCTAGTGTCTAGAAAAACTTTATCTAAAGTCGTCTAAATGAAACGTGACATCTAAGTACAAAACTTTATTGCTTACAATAAATATTCATTCTATATTAGTGTAAAACTGAAATTACATACTGATAACATTATACAATGCACAAACTATAATTTAATAACTTATGAGAATAATACTTACAGCCACACCAGTCCTGCTGATGAAAAATGAGGAGGTATCCTCATTTTTTGTTATTTTTTAATACAATTGTGTACAAATATGTAACTCCAATACTTAGGGCCTCTTTCACAATTGAAGATATAAGTGGAAGAAGTAGATATCTAACATTTTAAAAATTTATTAGTATTAATCCTCTTATATATATAAAACAAAGTCGTGTTTGTTACAAAACTTATAACTCGAGATCTGCTGAACCAATTTTCATGGTTTTTGATTTGTCTCCGCCCCGAATAGCAGAATAAATCTAAAATAAAAATTGACAAATACTTGAAATATACGTTATTTTCTCTTTCTGAGCTGTCAATTTTTTTTTCGTCAAAATCTATAAGAAATGATTGAAATTTATCCATGCGTTCATAGAACTTTTTAAAATGGATGAATAAACTATTATGTGTGTTTTTTTTTAATTGAAAAATATTACGCGTGCGTTCAGAAATGTGTATTCATTATACTAAATCATTTTTCAATCGTAGACAGAGAAGCCATAGACTGCTGTATATCTTATAAGCTGTTTTTGTGCAGAAAGTTAAAACATTGGTGCGATGCAGTATCTTTGCATGTAATAGCAATAGCAGAAGGAAAATTGACGGAATTTTATTTGCATACGTAAGTTAGAGAAAATTTCGATATGTTTTGCTAGCAGTACAGTTTTTCAAGAATTATTTTCGTAAATTATTTATATTATGTTTAAATAACGTATATATTTTTTAATCTTAACATCGAATTAGTTGTATTTTTTAATATTTTGTTTAAATAGCGTATAATGCCAGTGTTGCCAGACTGACAGAAATTTATTGATATGAGGTTATTCAACATAATATGAAAGTAAAATAATATTTCAGGTTTCCTAATGACCCCGAAATCCGCAAATTATGGGTTACTGCAACAAACAGGGCAAATTGGAACCCAACACCAAATTCAAGAATATGCAAGTACGCCATACGCCAAGTATTTCAATGCTGGGACAGAGTTTAGTGATTCAACGCTATTACGAGCTGCTAAATAGGGAAAATATTGCAACTAACTAAACGCCCAACGAAGTGGGCCACGGGACAGATAGTAAAGTATAAAACGGAATTATGCAATAGTCAATTTTGCTTTTATCGGCCTCTTAATATTAAGTTACATTATGTAGATTATGGTCGCAGTTATGTGGGATTGCATTATTTCGCCAGTAAGTGGGGCGGCGTGCTTAGTGCGGGAGTCGGGATGCGGGATGGGAAAGTTAAATGAAGTTGGTCGTAATTACTCTCCCGGCACTCCCGGCAGTCGCGACAGCATGCCTCTTGTGCTCTAATTGAACGCTCTGAATTCAATTTTTGCTTACATACTTGTCGAGTATCTCTTGGTCTAAGTCTGCGGATAATGAGACCATGCCGATAGTGGTTAGGGAATTAAGTCTGAAAAGAAATTGATGAGAGAAGACCAGTTGGAAAAGGTTTTATTGCAAAAGCTGTGATGGAAGTTGTTGTACGTTTTTTTAAATGATATGTAGGGGGCAAGCGAGCAGACGAGCTACCTGATAGAAAGCTACTGCCGTCACCCATGGACACTTGTGACATCCGAAGGTGTCGCAAGTGTCATTGGGAATGGAAATAGGGATAGGTGGATTAGGAAGTTGGGCCACCGGTGAACTCACTCACTGAGCGAAACACAGTACAACGCCGTTTCATGCGCCAGTTTTCTGTGAGGCCCTGGAATCACTACGGTCGAGCCAGTCTAGGACAACGAGCATCCGTATTAGGTATGTACTTGAGATCGGAAAATGTTTCATTGGTACACGCCTCTATCGGGGTTTGAACCTGGTGCAGGTTAGCTGGCTCTTGAGAGCGAACCAAAGGTCTTACCCACTAGGCTACGGATACTCTTCTCTGGTCGTTTATGGCTTCATATTCCTTTCGGATCGGATGTAGTTGGTATGTAATTCTGCGCTACGACCGTTAATAATTTGTCATTTAGGAAACGTAGTATTAATTTGACCAGAAATCGCCCTGTGGTCAAAATTCGACCATAAATATCGTGTAGAAGAGCTATAAAAATAGAATCTATTCTCAATTATAATAACAGACCTCAATTTGGTATAAAATTCTCGTTACCAAACAATTAAATTTTATTAAAAAAATCATAAACAAAAGTGTATTTCGTGTATGATTATCGTGTCATGTAAAATATTGTGGTGTGCGTAGCGTTTTATTTATTGAAAATATGAAAGATTAAAGCAAATTTTAAAATATTATTGATACTCCCCGCTCCTCCTCCATATCAACTATAGCTCATTTTTTTTCATGCTTTGTTTCATGCTTTTACATCTATGCGTTTTTCGTAAAAAGGGGTACAAAGTTTTCCGCTCGCGTATTAACAAATAAAATCTATTCTCAATTCAATTAAGGACTTCTATTTGGCATAAAACTCTTGTTACAAAATATATATAAAAAACCATAAAGTATTATGATATTATTAGATACTAATTACGTACAATAAGCACGCAGCGATACAATCCCTTACCTGCGTGGGGAAACGTCTAAATTTTTTACAATCGTCACATATATTTACAAATATACATTATACATGTCTAATAAAAGGGGGTTTGGCTCGGACAATGTAGCAGCTTGCCAAGCTAAAGAGCACAAACAGACGTAATATAATCAAATAGAAGTGAGTAATATCCCGGCGGCGGATTCACCGTAAGTCTTCAGTAAGTCCAAACTTATCTTTGAGTTTCCCGATTGAATCACGGGAATCCGACCAAATCGAAACTTTAATCTTGTTTAGAACGAATTCAGCGTATCTTTCACTATCACATATTGAAAGTTTTATTTTGGTTTTATTTATTACTTCGGTTTCTTATCTTACGGATTTAAACGAGCGGTTCTTTTGAGTTTCTAATTCAAGTACTTGTAAATCATTCTACACGATATATATACAAAAAGGAGTTCAACTTCACAGAAGTACGACGGCGGGCGTGTAAAGTTGGCCCCCCGAAATTAAAAAAATATATATATAATGAGTTCTTGTCGCCCCCCCCCCCCACATAGTTCAGGAGTGCTTTGGTATTTTAAGAAATAGGTCTGTTATTTTCATACATCAAACACGTTTTTAAAAACATGGGGGGCTAACTTCCAAATTTGTGATGTTTACCGGCTTCTACCAAAAAATCAATAAGTTGGATCAAAAAATACTATGAAGATAATTTGTAGAACTCTTTAGGGGGCAGCAAGAACTCTCGCAAAAAATCAAGTTTTCCGAAACGACGGCGCATAAATACTACGTCGCACACATGCAAACCTCACGTGGTTATTTGTATGAAGATGACCTTCTTAGTATTATATACCCTGCTACATGTTTCCTACAAAATCTTACAATTATTATGAATACATTATGAAGTTACACATTTATCATATAGACTTTGCTACTACCGCCAGTGATAGCTTATGTGATATGTATTTCGTGCTACTGCTAACATACCAACTTTATGGTCAACTCGCATTTCGTAGGCAGATTTTATAGCCGGGGAGGAGGAGTGGTATGTTGCTAGTAACTCGAGCGTCGGGGAGACCTCGTACGTTTTGTATATTAGGTATAACGTTGAAAAAAAGAATGAAAGCATTTCTTATTTTAGCGCTGGGATAAGGCACCACGGCGATTGTAAGATTATAAAAAAGGTTATAAAATATTGACATTGAATATTTATTTGACGAATATAGACAGCAAGGCTTAAAGCATTTAGCTAAATGTGACATAAAATATCTGACAAGATTGGTTATGAAAATATGAGGCTTTTTTGTTCTGTAATTACAAGCTTACCTTAAATTTAAATCAACATTTATATGGAAATATTTTTGGCGAATTTCTTCTTCTTCTTCTTTTTACGACATTTCGATGCTTAAAACCAACTAACGAATCAGATTTTTATATCAGGATAACCAGAGACATGTAAAAAGCATTTACACGCTCGAGTAAATCCTAAATTCCTCAAAAAAAAGGCTGTACGTTTGACTAATAGTAGGGGAGGCCAAGACCCCTACTATTAGTCAAACCTTTCGCCTCTCAATTCATAATTATTGAGAGGCGTAATATATGTATTGTGGAGCAGCCAGCGCGGCTCGTGTCAGCCGGCACGCTCGGATGTGTTCGCGACCTTTGCGTTTTCATTAGAGCTCGTAATTTCCAGGTCAGGAAATTAAACGCCCTGGTGTCGACAGCTCGCTCGCCTCCCGCCGCATTCATACACAAAATATTTTAAATCGAATGCTGAATCATTTAAAGCCCTGCCCCCGTAAAATGGCCACTTATCAATGTTGCCAAAAGCTATTTTGTAAATTTTCTTGCAAATAACTACTAATTTTGCAAAACTCTAATTTCACAATCACTTTGATTAGATTTTTTTGTAACTATATTATCAACGCTATTCGATTTTTTCAACAAGATCTGCTAAAATTAATAGCAAAACAATTTTTTTGCTGTATAGCTATTACGACCTTTTCAGGTCTCCATAACAAGGAACAATATAAAATACTAGATGATGCCCACAACTCCGTTGCGCCTAAATTCTTATATCGCGCGGGAGCCGTACATTTTTCGGGTTAAAAAGTATTCTATGTCCTTCCCTCGGACTCAAAGTATCTCCATACCAAATTTCAGCAAAATCGATGTAGCGGCTTGGGAGTGAAAAGGTAACAGACAGACACATAGATGAAAGGCAGACACACTTTCGCATTTATAATATTTGTATGGAGGTATGGATTCGACACACACGGAACGTGCCGAGGACGTAAGTGCAGAATTTGGGCAAATGTCAGTCGCATTACGCCGCCCGCTGCGAACACGCGGCTACAAATTGCTGCTTATTTCTCTTTTTTTTACTAAAACGGCACTTTATCATCGGCGCGTATGCCATTATTTATTTTTCCCATTTTTCTTCGCAAACAACAAAGGAAGAAAAATTTTACTGATATTACATGATATTTCATAGGATTCCATGAGACGCACTCGTTATTACGATATTAGATGTAGGTGAAAAAAGTAAAACAGGTTCACATATTTTCATAACGAAGAGGAAGTTTAGGAGCAAAGTCAACTATTTCATTCGACAATAACCGCGTGCTTATACAATAACCGACGAATACGAAATTGTCTGGATGTTGTCTCGACACGAGTAGAGCCCGGCTCGGACTTTACCTTAACAAGCATCTATTTATTTATTTCTTTATTTTATATTTATTTATTACCGAGACACCCCAACAACGTATTTTGTCATTCATAACTTAAAACTAGTACTGTTTTATTCTAACACAATAGTTACCATCAATATAACTAGCAGTTTAACTTTTAACTTTCTGTAAGTAAATTTTTAAAGAATTTAGCCATAATTTATTAAATATGTGTATCATATAGTAAAAATCTTAAATATGTGTATATTATAAAAGTATTAAATATATTTCCGTTGTCTGATACCTGTAACACAAGTCCCTCGGGTACTTAGCACGGGGCCAGACTGACGTGGTGTGAA
>JAOTAV010042493.1:0-17700 GCA_026546445.1 Cyclargus thomasi
CATGGTTCCCATCATCAGCCACCATCATGGTGAATATGGGACCTATTCGGAACAATACCCTATACAACAAAGAAAAAGAGCTATAGGTGAACATACATTAAAAAAAAATCCATAGCTAAACATATAACCTCCTCGTTTTTGGAAATCGGTTAACTAGAAAACCATTGCAGGTACCTTCGCAATTTGAACATCAAGTTATGTGATAGAATGGCTATTTAAAACCCTTTATTTTGATGGGCTTTAAGTAGATTGTGTCATCTTTATCATTACTAATAATTGAGTAATAATACCAAGCTGAAGAGTTTGTTTGTATGTTTGTTTGAACGCGCTCAGGAACTACCGGCCGGAATTGAAAAATTCCTTTTGTTTTGGTCAGTCAATTTATCGAGGGAGGCTCTGTAACATCACGCTACGACCAATAGGAGCCGAGCAGTAATCAAAAATGTTGTAAAAGCGGTATAATTTATGAAGGTCCATGCGGACGTAGTCGCGGACAACACATAGCATAAAAATATTCATTTAAATCATAATAACAATGAGCTTATTATTATTAGTATAATATTAATTATTATTGTTATAGATCTAAAGCAAACTGGCGTTTAACGATCCAGTTAGTATATTAACTGTTTAATTAACTACGGTTCCGGTCAGTTATTATGTACTTGGTATTAATACTTTTTGCTAAATATGAGTATTTTTATTTACAGGTTATTAATACCAAGTACATAATAACTGACAGGTATATGAAACAGTAAAATTGAAGTGTCTGTACATCTAATCTTGTTACAAAACAGCAACAGTAATAGAACACATATCGACAAAAAAGTTGTCTGTTTGTATGTTTATGTTCGTCTGTTTGTACGCGCTAATATCGGGAACCACTGGACGGATTTGATTTTTTTTAATATCTATTAGGTCTAGACAACATATAGGATACTTTTTATCCCGGGAAATGTACGGTTTCCGCGTGACACACATTTTGGCACCAACTAGTTAGATAATATGTAAATAATCTATACTAATATATTTACTTTTATTCTGAGTTTGTATAATATTATATTTTACTTTGTTATTTTCAGTAAATAACAATATATTGTGTTATAGGTATAATTGTTGTAGTAATAAATATTATTAAAAGGCTCTCAATTCAAAGTTCCTTGTCAAGATCTATACTAATGTGATAAATACGTAAGAGTGTCTGTTTTTTTCTTTACGTCCAAGCCACTGAACCGATTTTGTTGAAATTTGGTATGGATATACTCTGAATCCCGGGAACGAACACAGGATACTTTTAATCCCGGTAAAATGTACGGCTCTCCGAATTTTGGCGGAACGGTGTTGCTGGCATCATCTAGTCTACATTTCGTTCTCTTAAAACATTCCTTAGGTTTCTATATAAGAAAGTACATGGATACTACCCTTACATTTGCCGATCTCAAGTACACAATACGGATGCTCACTGCCATGGGAGAGCCATGCTTCGGCACGAACGGGCCGGCTCGACCGGAGTGATACCACGTCCTCACAGAAAACTGGCGTGAAACGGCGTTGTGCTATGCTTCGTTCAGTGAGTGAGTTTACCGGTAGCCCAACTTAGCTAATCCCTTTATCCTTATTCCCATTCCCTATTCCCTCATAAAGGCCGGCAACGCTCTTGAGACTCTTCGGATGTCACGAGTGTCCATGGGCGACGGCAATTGCTAGTCATCAGGTAACCCGTCTGCTCGCTTGCCCCCTAAATATTGTAACATGTATCCAACGGGCTATTTCCTGGGTACCGTGGGTTATAACTCCATGTAACTCCGGCGCGGTCTAGATTTGACATTGATCGCCTTAAAAGTTCTCCATGGTAAGATCGATTACCTTGAACTTCACACACTTTTATGTCGCTTGCATGTGCTTGACAACCGTTTGAGGCACCGTCCTACTGCCGTCCTCAAGCTTAAAAGCCGTTAACCAACATTTGGTCGTTTATGACATTTTGATGCCATCATGAAGCTCTATCGACGTGTATTAACAAAATTTTTGTAGCTTTTATAGTCATCGAGTTATCAAAATTAATATTGTCGTTATATACATACAGTTCCTTACATTGCAACGCGCGTTTTTTTCTCATAACTCAAAAAGTACTTTTTGTACATAGCGGCATTTTAGATTGAGGACGGGAGCCTAGTTGTCGCGGGAGCTGAGTCCCCTCTATATCGGACACTGGACTTGCTCAACGACCTTCTGAAGTTGGATCCTGAGTGTGATGTGTTTGCTGATAAGTGGATGATGAAGAGAGCATGCATAAATTTTTGCGAAAGTAAGTATGACAGGATGTCTACTATTGTAATGTAATTATAGTAATTGTTATTTGCGTTTTTCTTATAATTCAAATAATTATTGTATGTGTTTTCGTGTAATGTTACAATGTATTTTTAATTTAAGTAATTATTGTAATTGAGACAACCCGTGTTTTTAACTTTAATAAATAAATTACTGAATACAATCAAATATTAATAAGATGCACACACACATTCCACCAAGACTATCTGACACAGAACTTATATCAAAATCAAGTGTATTAAAAAATAAAACTTAATCTAATGAGTTAAGCTCACGATCTTACAAAAGTTGAAACCGCGGTGTCGGAGCGACTACGAGCGGAATAGCGGTTAAGCGCGGTTTTGCGAGTGCCGCTTTAGACGGCAATTGTGAATCTTTATAATATTTGATCGAAGAGTCTACATAATAATATTTAATCTTAATACTCCCAATAATATGCCAGTTTAAAAATCGACATATTTCCCAACACTAATGTGTGTATGTCAGGTGAGATCTGATGATCGTCGCAACTTGGCTGCAAACCGTTACTTTACGAATTTTGACACCTTCCGCCAAGTTGCGATATTGGTTTACATAGTCTTATAGCAGTTATTCTGTCACAAACATAGGGCAATATGTACAATATATAAATAGTATTTAATGACTTCCATGTCATCGTAGGATGCGACCATTATCGACAACGCAAAAACAGAAAACCCGACTGCGGGAACCATTGCAAATTTAACATTAAGTTATGCACATTTCTAGGATGGCTATTTAAAGCCCTTCATTTCAATACCGAAGCGAAAAACCCTCACAATTTCGAATTCCAAATCGCCATTTTGGATTTTTAAATATTTTAATTTTCCCAGTGTCACTTGTACTATCAGGACGAATCTACGATACCTCATACGTTAAAATCCATCTAGCCTTTTGCAATTATTGGCCTAAGCCGTAATCAATCTTTATGAATTTGAAGTCGGTTTATTTTTTGTTACAACTTAATTTATTTTTTCTTTTTTAGTTAACTGTTAGTCAATTAAAAAAAATAATTAAATTAAAAAATAATAATTAAATTACATAGTCAGCTGTAGACAATTCAACCCTCGATTGATTTTTCATGGATTCTGTTTATCAGATAACTACTTTCGAAAACAGGGTGCAAAAATTCTTAAATAACTTTAAACCATAAAAACCTTTAAACCATTGCATTTCAATAAAAAAACAGATGTCGAAACTTTAATCTTCATTTTGATGTAAAATACCATGGAAAGTACAAATTATACGGTTAAAATGTAACGGTAATCATTATAGTGATGATTATGGTGATGATGATGATTATTGATGAAATTGATGAAGTGGCATTTGCTTTTAGTTGTCTATATAAAGTCGAAATCCCCGAATCCCTATTTATAAGGATTCTAGAGTTCTGTACAGCATCTTCGGAACCAGGGTATACATTTGTCCAAAATCTTACTTTTTGGTTGCATATACCTGGAACCCTCACGATTTCTATCTGATCCGATTCCTTCTGGATCGCATCATCAGATTGACAGACACCACTTTTTTTAAAAATAGGACCAAACTGCAGCTATATCCAATGCAACAACGAAAAAAATTTCGAAATCGGTCCACAAACGGCGGAGTAATGCGTGGTCAAACATAAAAAAAGAACATAGAAACTAGTACGAACCAAAATATATATTTTCCGAAAGGACTAACAACCTTGCCGTATCAGAAACTAAACTTAGAGGAACTGGTTTTCCTATTTCCTTTTCGTTTCGTTTCCTATTTCCTAGTCGTTTCGATGTTTATTTGAGTACACTACTACACATGTCTGCAGCTTAAATCTTGCAGTTTATTGGCTAAGAAAGTACATTCAAGCACTTTGTAAGGGACTCATCACACTGGCGGTTAGCGGGCGGAGCGGTTACGCAGTGTTTGTGTGACACTTGTAACAGCAGAGGCGATGTAAATCCAATGCGGGCGTTAAGAGGCGACACTAGGGCAGTTTTTGCATACAAATGTTGTTCCCTGTTTTGTCCCTGGATAATACCGGTAGAGTTATATATTTTTTAATGAATGTTAATGGCCACTATAAGCATGTCCCTATGTTTTATTTTTTTTATCATTTAATTATTAACTGAGATATGAACGTTCAAAAACCTTTAAAAAATGGCTGAATTTTTAGCTGCGTTCAAACATCCAGAAAACAAATTAGACTAAATTATATAAAAAAAGGAGAAAACATGGACACAGCTCACGCCTTTTATTAATTTTTAATAAAAAAAAACTTAAATTGGTTTAGGAGATGACGCATCGTTGATTTCCTGTTCTCTTAAAGGAGTTTTTAAAAATCCAAGATGCAGTTGTCTCTATCGCGATCTGCGGCCTCCCCGGTTTGTGGTTAGAGATAGCAATATATATTACAAATATCTATTTCTCATTACTGTAGCCGCTGGTGCTCTGGCCTCTTATACGGGAATAGGGAACGGGAATGAATGAGTAGGAAAGTTGGACCCCCGGTAAACTCACTCACTGTACTCATTATAAGCAAACAATAATTATCTTTTTAAGTACTATTACTGACCAATTTAAGAATAGGTTGACTGTGTAAATAGGTCATTTTAGAGTCAGCACCCAAAGGGTAAAAACGGGTCTGTATTACTGGAATCCAATGTCTGTAATTTTTTTTATTATAAAAATAAGGCAAACAAGCAAACGGATTACTTGATGGAAAGCAACTACCGCCGCCCATAGACACTCGCAACATCAGGGTTGCATGTACGTTGCCGGCCTTTTAAGAGGTAATACGCTCTCTTCTTGAAGGTTTGTAAGTCGTAGCGGTTCGGAAATATTACTGGTGATAGTTCATTCCAGAGCTTTACTGTGTGAGGCAGGACAGTTACGCGATAAATCGTACTGTGGAAGACTGCCATTCATCAAGACGATATGGGTGGTAAACCTTCCGCGTAGCGAAAAGTTGCAGGTGGAATGACTCCGAACAATTCCTCTGAGCACTTCCCGTGATAAAATCTACATAGGATGCAGAGCGAAGCTACATTTCGGCGCAACTTCAGGGTGTCCAGCTTGTTTGAAACACTATGGCAATCAACAATCCGAGCGGCCCTTCGCTGGATACGATCTAGAGGGAGCAATTGGTATTCAGGTGCCCCTGCCCAGAGATGAGAATAGTATTCTATATGGGGCCGAACCTGTGCCTTGTAAAGCTGTAGGCGTTGGATCGGGCTAAAATACTGTCTCGCTCTTTTTAAATTCCCAAGCTTCTTCAAGGCTAACTTAGTTTTACCCTCCAGATGACAGCGAAACTGGACTTCACTCGAAATCTTAACGCCAAGTATTTCAATGCTGGGGTTTAGAGGAGTTCTTTCAAAAAGAGGATTCGAGACCATTGGTGTCTTTTTTGCGTTGAACGCGCAAACTTGAGTTTTAGAGGGATTGAATTGGACTAAGTTACGAAGAGAGTTAAGACTTTCTTCAATGAGTTCGCTATTTCAGACAAAAGTTTGTTTCGGCTCTCAATGACGTTGGGCCGAGAAATATTAGGGGAACCGAAATATAAGGCATCACCTGTAATATCATCCGCATAGCAATGAATGTCGTTGATCAGCAACATGTCATTGATATGCAGTATGAATAGGGTTGGCGATAGCACACAGCCCTGTGGGACACCAGCGTCGACAGACAAAGTATCTGAGCAGTCACCGTGTATAACGACTTTTATGCTTCTGTCTGTTAAAAAGCTAGTGACCTACTTGCATAATAAATTTGTCTTCAAACCGTGTCTTAAGAACGGTAATAGCTATAGAGTTAAAAAATATTGAATAAGTATATTATACTTTTTGCCGTTATAACAACACATGCTTAAAAATAAAAAAAAATGTTTTACGAGGTTATCGTACTAAAAACGTGTTTTTTGCCATTTTCTTGCTTTTGATAATAGATGGCTCAGCTGCACATGACGGTATCGGTTGTACCACGTGGTCACTACTAGCTGGTTAACTCTCAAAAATGCCATTTCCCAATTTTTTGCTCTTTACTGGTATGGAACCCTCCGAGCGCGAGTCAAACTCGCACTTGGCCCGTTTAAGCACTTAGCCGGTATAAGCTGATCATAATAAACTTAAACGGATGTTTAAGAAATGTCCACCAAACCTTTATATAGGGTTGCTTTTAACATTTAGATAAGGAACATAAAAACCGATTCGGATAGTATAAACCATTGGTTTCCAATCTGTGGTCCGTAGACCGCCAGGGACCGTTGGAGTCAAAATATGATACGCAAATACGTTTAGCCCTAGGATAGCCATTTTGCCAGGTCTCGTGAGAAGAAGTAAGCTGATAAAGCACATCATAACTAAAATAACAAAGTTTCTTTTAACTGTCGCGTAGAATTCGAAAATTGCTTAAAATTACGGAGACTCTTGCGAGTACTTTTATAATTAATATATTCTCCCTTATTAATTAATATATATTAATAAATAATAAATATTTAAATAGCGTTTAACTAATCAAGAATCACAGTCCCTTTCTGGAATATTGACAATGTCACACGACAGAAAGGGACAGCGAATTTTGATTAGTTATATACTGTTTAAATATTTTTTGAATAAGAGGTATTATGCTTATCCTAGGCCAAACGTAGTCTCATATTATTGTCTATCATTTTTAGTATGTGTATGCAAAAAATTAAGTAGATTGGTTTGCTCGTTAGAACGTGTAGGAAGGACAAACACACCTTTGCATTTATAATATCAGATACTAATGCTGGATAGGCTAAGGGAATAAGGAAAGGGGACAGGGATAAGGGATTTAAATGGTGGCCTTATACCTACTCAAAATGTAATTTTGCTGTATATCACTGTTTGTTTTCCAAATAAAATAATATAAAAATAGGGAGTAGTGAGTTGGACATCCGATAAACGCACTCACTTGATGAAACACAGCGCATGCGCAGCTTCACTCTGGTTTTCTGAGTAGCCGTGATATTTCTCCGGACAAGCTGACCCGATTTGCCGAAGCAGCAGTTTTAACCTCAACCAGCCTTGGCAGATCACTTTGCCAAGTTAGCAATAAAAATGTAAAAAATATCTCTAACCAAGAAAAGGTTTTTTTTTATATTATAGTGGCCCCACTCCTGGGACCGCCTTGTTCCCCCTTTGGTGGAAAGGCACAATGATTAACATGGCTTATTTTTACACTATGGACTCCATTTTTTAGGGTATTATTTACATGTATATTTTTGCCTCCTATTTGAGCTTATCATAATTTGCTAAAACATTTCATCTTTTGTGATTCTGTTTTTATCAATATCTTCCGATTAAATGTGTTTCATTTGACCAAGCAAAGGTTGGGAGCCCCTGGTCCCACCATAAACTGTAGTCTATAAGCGGTGAAGCTATCTAGTATCTAATATTTATTTACGCGTTATACTATCAGATCGGATGCAAACGAAATACGGTTTTCAGTTAGTTTAAAGGAAATCGAATAATATTTGACTTAGAAAATAGAATGTAGAACGTTTATGCGAAGAAAAAACTTAAATAATATTAGTTTTTTCAAAATAGCTTACCACGGAATTTCATGCATATTATACGAATTTTTGTGCCAACTTACGTAGAACGGAGTATAGAAACCCAACCAGAAGTTTGACCAGCGATGAGTAACTGAATGAATAGCTCTAAGAAAGTTTTCGACCCTTCTAAAACTAATGGAATAAATACAAATTCGTTAATTCAGTACTTATCATGGCATAGTCCCGACATCCTGGAAGAGAGCGTTAGTGTACCCGATCCTCTAAAAAGGCGACCGCTCCAATTCCTCCAACTACAGATCAATCGCAATAGCCTCCCTCTTCTCTAAGATAATGGAGATCTTTATCAATAAAGACAAACAGTACGGATTCCGTAAGGTTCACTTAGCTGGTGATATCTTGGCGTATCTAACTCATCGTTGGGCTCATGCGATTGAAACTAAAGGGCAGGCATTGGCTGTTAGTTTGGACATAGCGAAGGCCTTTGATCGGGGTTGGCACAAAACTTCCGTCTTATGGGCTACCCGAGGTATTATGCAAGTGGGTGACTAGCTTTTTAACAGACAAACATAAAAGTCGTTATAGACGCTAAATGCTCTAATACTTTATCTGTCGACGCTGGTGTCCCTCAGGGCTGTGTGCTTTCACCTACGCTATTCATACAGCATATCAATGACATGTTGCTAACCAACAACATTCATTGCTATGCGGATGATATTACAGATGATGCCTTATATACCGGCTTTCCTAATATTTCTCGGCCAAATGTCATTGAGAGCCGAAACAAACTTGCTTTCACCAAAAGATACCAATAACCGCGAATCCTCTTTTTGAAAACACTCTTATAACAATCTCCCCCAGCATTGCAATACTTGGCGTTAACATTTCCAGTGAAGTTAACAGTTCCGTTGTCATCTGGAGGATAAGACTAAGTTAGCCTCGAAAGAAGCTTGGTATTTTAAACCGAGCGAAAATATTTTAGTCCAATCCAACGTCTACACCAGTATTTCCGGACCGCTACGACGTACAAACCTTCGAGAAAAGAGCGTATTCCCTCTTAAAACGCCGGCAACGCACATGCAACCTTGATGTTGCGAGTGTCCATGAGCGTCGGTAGTTGCTTTCCATCAGGCAACCCATTTGCTCGTTTGCCCCCTTATTTTTATAAAAAAAAAGGGATGCATCACCCATCATATAGGATGGGATTTGCCCAAGTATCTAGACTATTTCTAGACTCATTTGGACGTAAGTTGACACAAAACTTTATATAAAATGTCAAATTTTGTATGAAATTTCGTACCTATAATAGACTTAAACCACCGTAACAAAGCACATTATTTACATGCGAATGAGTTAATTGTACCAACCTTGCTAAGGTCACGCTTTCAAGCGGTTTTTTGTGAGTTTTCTAAGGTTATAGAGTTTGTGACTACTGATTTGACTACGGCGTTTCGGTCACTCGCAACATAAGAACAGTAGCGAGGGCGTTCCCAGCTTTGTAAGTAAGAAAGAGAGTAGAGTAGGAGTAGGTAGTTAGTTGGTACTTGCGCTGTGTTAAGGAAACTCATGTATCCTCAACACGGCGCAAGCGCTGTTTCATGGCGGTTTTCTATAAATCCGTGGTATTCCACCCGGCAAACCGGCTCATTCGTACCGACGCGTCTCGACATATTATTCTCCCACAGCAATATAATACAATGGGCGTGATACGACACTGTGGCCATTCAAAAGGTCGCCGATTATTCTTAACAAAGGCTACACCGATTTTGATAAAGATTAATTAACGACAGAGGTAAATATTTAGACTCACACTAATTGACAATACCCACGGCATTGCCAACATAACAATAAAATAGGAAAATTTCCGTGTCCTTTAAATTGGACTATAAACTTGTATTACCTTGTCCATGCATGAGAAAAACCTAGGGTGATGTCGAATTTACACCAATTTTGTACCTTGTTGTATGGACGATAAGGTTGAAAATGCTTCGCCACGCTTCCTTACAACAAAGTCAGGGCTACGGAAAACTACACCTCTAGAGAATTCACACGGTACTGTGACAGCCCTGGGTCCACCAAACCCACGAGGTTTTTTTTTAAGGCCGAAGGAAGGACCCTGTGGCCTTTGCCTAACTGCGACTGTCGCGACCCTTAATAGTGTGGTATCACCAGGCGCAAGGTGGCAACACCGCAGTAGCTATATTAAGAAAAAGTTTTCTTTATTGTATGAATCCGCCATCTTGTGTTATTTTGTGAACCTAATAATTAAACTTAGAGTTAAAGTTGGAAAGTTTCATTTTTCCGCACAATCTCCCCTCTCACATCATTATTGTGATTTTGTAAGCCTTCCAAAAGCGACCCTTAAGGATCTATTGAGACTCCTTCGCATTAGAGCACCGTCCCCAACCCAATGCTGCTCAATTGAACGATGTGATTGGGGCTGCTGCTATGAATGTCTTCTGAGGAGCATTTCTTTCGCCCAAGGTGCCTGTTCCTGCTCTGGACACTGGAAGGTGGACAGATGTTTCATCCTTCTCTTTGCAGAATCTGCAAGCAAATCTGCTACTCACATCTATCCTGTTGAGGCGTTTGTTGAGCTTGCAGTGCCCAGTTAGGCTTCTGGTCAGGATCCTTAGTTGGTTTCTACCCATAGGTATCACCAATTCTGACAGTTTTTTGTTGAAGCCAGGAATTAGTGCCTTAGAGTGCTCGAGGCCAGGGGTCTCAGCCCACTCCTGCTGGACCTACGAGGTTACAAAGGTGTTTTTTATGATGTAGGGCAAAACAAACTAGTAGTCAGGTCACCTGTTGAAAGCAGCAACCGTCGCGTCGCAGAAGTTGCAAGTTAATTGCTTATGTGAATACAGGCGCCAACGGCCTTAATCATACATTCAGAGTTTCGGAAATCTCTCCCCGCTGACGGAAATTAATTAATATACAATTAATAAATTCCTCCGTTGGGATTATAGTGTTATTGATAATGTATTGTATAAAAAGTAGTTCATATTAATAGGTCACTTTCGTTGTTATTTCAGTCCTTTTGCATAAAATCGATGTCCACCGTGGACATCGATTTTTTTTCTGATTAACTATAGGCTTAAGGAATGAAGATGATTCTATAACGTATTTTATGGTTAATGTGGTATTCTTATGGGTCCTTTACACGATGGATTTAAATATTTATCGGTCGTATTTCGACACAGGGCGACCTCTAGTGTTAACTTAATGTTTGTTGGTTGTTTTCGTAATGGTCCGGCTTTGTACGACGTGTGACGTTTGTGTGACGTCATCGTATATTTTAATTATTTTTATTTTAACACACGTATAAGACCATTGGTTTTTACACCCTGGTACTAACTTTTTTATAGCTATCTGGCTTCTATGTTCATAATGTTCTAGTTGGTGCCCACAATTTCGTTGCGCAAAAAATTAAATATGACTCGGGAACCGTACATTTTCCCGGGATAAAAAGTATCCTACATGTTGCCCAGACTATTAAACAAATAATAGAGCTATTAAATAAAAAAAATGTGCGTACAAACAGACAACTTTTTTTGGCGATATGTGTTCTATTAATGTTTTTTATAACCCCCACATTGATTGTTTTGCAAAAATATAAAATGTGCAGACACTCCAATTTTACTGTTTTATTATATGTATAGATACAAACAAAATATGGTCATGGCAAGATGTGGTGATTAGAATACAACACTACGCTTATAGTACAGGAGCCGACGGTCAAATTTACGAGCTATTAATACAAGGATTTCAGAAAAGGAAATTATTTTCAAAACTAATTAAATGATTGTAAAAAAGATTAAACATGCAAATATTTTTCAGTGATTACGTATGTATTTAGCAGAAGGTCTGAATTCAACCTTCTTTTTTACAATGGCAATGAACTTTTTAAAATATTAACTAAAATATAAATTAATCCATAATGATATTATAAATGGATCTGTGTTTGTCCTTTGTTTACGCCGCGACAAAGCAAGCAATCGACTTGATTTTTGGTATAGACTTAGTTGAAAAGATAAAGTGGAACACAGGCTACTTTTGGTCTAGGAGAAATTATGTTTGCAAAGGAATTTTCAGACGAGCGAAGCTGTTGATAAAAGCTATTATATTGTAATTAATCTGAACAAATTGATTGTTTGCTTAAGCGTGCTGAGCTTTCGAACTATTAAACCGATTTTAATGTAACCTTATATAGGTATAGAACAGACAGTAGCTTAATAGACTTTGCTGCAAAATGTACGGTTCCTTTAGAAAAAATTTTTACCGGTGGCCCAACTTTCCTAAACCCTCATCCCTATTCCCATTCCCTGTTCCCTATTCCCTAATAGAGGCCGGCAAATCACATGCAATTCTCTTCGGATATCGCGAGTGTCCTTGGGCGACGGCAGTGGCTTTCCATCAGGTAACCCGTCGTCGCTTGCCCACTAAATATCATAAAAATATATATATTATTCACGTTTGTGGAGCCATGCAGAACATAAAGCAACGTATAAAAATATGACGTTGCCTTTAGTCTATCGTTATAAAAACATCGTAAACATTTTATGAACTATTCCTAGATAAATTAAAACCATAAAAAATTATGGGCAGGGCGAGAAAAACATATTTTCGCCAGGTAAGGTCCAAATATTTCGGGACATAAAACATTACAATGGGTAGAAAATTACATCGAAAAAGTATAATCTTTTATTAATCTTTTCGTATTAATCTTTTTCTGTACTGTAAGAAAACTTGTACTTAATACACACTTAACCGAACACAATTTGACAAAAAAGGTGTCTGTTTATCTGTTTATCTGTTTGTGTGCGCTAATCTCCGGAACTACTGGACGGATTTAAAAAAGTATTTTTTCGTTGTATAGCTATGAAGTCCTCTCGAAAGAGGCTGGACCAATTTTGATAAAACATTTTTAAAAATTGGCTGAGAATCAGCTAACACCTACTTTTTTATCTAAAAGTGTGTTGGGCAAAACAACGCTGGTCGGGTCAGCTGATTGCTTATAAAAATTAAGTAACCTTTTATTAGTTCTCGTGTAATTATAAACCAATTTGCACCAGTGACTCATTTTAGGCACGGAGGGTCCATAACTTTTTGTATTCTGGAAATGTCAGAAAAGTGTTACACAAATTTTGACATTTCACACATTGGTTTTGAAACAGATACAGTTTTACGGTCACCGGAGACTTTAAACTTTGGTTTATAGGTCACTAGGTCCTACCACAGAAAACAAGTCTAACCTCAGATTAAAAATTGCCTATAGCCAGGGTTTTCTAGAAATCGACGATAAACCGAAAACAGGCAATAGACCAAGTCGTGACCGTTACTAGAAAAATATTTTAAAAAATGTTATCTTTATTACTTGATTACTTATATTGACATAAACAATTTTTACAAGCTCCCATAAAGGCTCTGACTCTTAAACTAGTCTGTGTCCGTATATAAATAACAGAATACAACTTTTTAATTTACTTTTTAACATTTCTGTATGTTTACAAATTTACAACAATTGATAAAGATGTATATAGTATATATTAAATAACATTTTTTTGTTATATTAATGGGTCAAGCGAGCGGGCGGGTTACTGATACACTTGTGACATCCGAAGAGTCGCAAGTGTGTTACAGGCCTTTATAAGGGAATAGCACAACGCCGTTTCACGCCAACTTTCTGTAAGGCCGTGATATCACTCCGGTCGAGCTGGCCCATTCGTGCAAAGATCGTCCGTATTATGTACTAGAGATCGGAAAATGTCTCATCGGTACGCGCCTCCACCGGGGTTCGAACCTGCACTGCACTGAAGCAAAGGTCTTACCTACTAGGCTACGGACGCTCAGAATAATATAAAATAAATATATTATTTATTTTCAATATATCATTTTAACAATTAATTATGTTTCTATGAAAATGAATGATATTTATGTTATACTAGCTGACCCGGCAAACGTTGTTTTGCCATATAAATAATTTCCCCTAACATTGAGGGGGAAAATAGATGTTAGCCGATTCTCAGACCTACTGAATATGCATGCAAAATCTGGTTAAAATCGGTAAAGCCGTTTCGGAGGAGTACGAAAACAAACATTGTGACACGAGAATTTTATATATTAGAAGACTAGATATAGTGAATAAATATGCTTTCGTCTAATCTCCTGTTATTTGTATGCAAGCCACTATTAACAAAGGCGTGTGTTGTCGTTTTGTTGCAGTTCACGGTTTGTATATAAATGAGATTTTTTTAACAGATGGCCACGAACGTTGGACGTTGGGCAGAAACTTAAAATGCTATCAAAACTTTTAAGTGTAACTACCTCCCGTGGAGCTCTTTCTAATAAGATCACCAGTAATAATTGAAGACTTATGTCTTCAAATATTACTGGTGAACTTATTAGATAGAGCTCCATTAGTCTAAGCGGATAACTAACATTTTGTAACCTTCGAGTCTATTATAATTTTTTCCATTAAATCTTGACAAATCTTGCTACTTACTTATTTTATTATCTAGCTAGTATCTAGCTATGAATAAAACTTTTACAACATTATTTTAATTTTAAATTAATTTTTCGTGTCCAAAGGCATCCATTGATGCAAAAATCCGGTAGACTTTAAAATGTTAGTCATCCGCTTCATCCACTTATGTCTTCAATTGTAACTTGTCAATTGTAGAATACTATCTAGAATTCTAGAGTCAATAAATTCACATTCGTTACAATGGTTATAATTACGGTTATACAACCAATGGGTTGTGTAAAACCGGACTATATCTAATAATGGAATCTTCTGGCGAAGTTATGTATTGATGTATGGAAGGTTCCTTTGTGCGTAATGTTACTAGAAAATAGGGATATTAGACGTAGATGTCAGAGCCATGCTTCGGCACGAATGGGCCGGCTCGACCGAAGTGATATTACGGCCTCACAGAAAATTGGCGTGAAACGGCGTTGTGCTGTGTTTCGTTCAGTGAGTGAGTTTACCGGTGGCCCAACTTCCCTAATTTCCTATAACTATTCCCATTCCCTATTCCCTCATAAATGGCCGGCAACGCACTTGCGACTCTTCTGATGTCGCGAGCGTCCATCGCTGACGGCAGTTGCTTTCCGTCAGGTAATTCGTCTGCTCGCTTGCCCCCTAAATATCATTAAAAAAATCGCGATGCTACCGCGCGTTTGCACATCTCAGAAGTTTCACTCAAGTACGACCACAAAGCCGCCGCTAGAAACATCACCTACATATTTCTCAAAAGCTTTGTATAATGGGGGAAATTGAAAGAGAGCCAGTTGACGGGCCTACGCCATTTGGTCGGAATATGTCAATTCCATGTTAGTCGTGAACTGTCGGCTGAGTTTGACATAACCCGACCGAATCACTTAGATCCACAATCTGTATCTGCTTCAACTTCTCTGATTGTACAACTTTCAAATTGAGAATATATTTTTTAAATTATTTAGTTCCACGAATGAACCTCACAGGACGACGTCTGTCGGGTCCACTAGTTTTAACAACACAGAATAAATTGTATAGCTATTAACGGATCAAATATTCGCGGTTGGCTCCTAGACTATGTTCCCTAACATTGTGGTTTTTAATACGAGTGTACACACAACAGTTAAGTAATTAACTAAATATACGCGGACCTTCGCCGGGTCGCGGTTGGCACTGGGTTGTAGTGGTGAGAACATGCGACATCTCCTAACATTGTTGTGTGATACGGACATCGACGTATCATAACCACAGACGTTGCGTTGCATACATAGGTAAAATAGTTTAAAACATAGGTTTTAAACTGCTATTGTCTTATCGCTCAATATTAGCGGTATGGTTCATTAACCCTCTGTAAAATTTTTATACAAACCGCGATTGTCAAGAACAAAGTTGCAACACAATAATTTTATTACAATTTGCTTTGTTTCGTATGAGAATGTCATTTTTTTTAGACAGAGGGTTGATGAACCACCAATCAAGAGCGGAATCGAAGTTGTCCTGGTCTTGGTTTATAAATTTGAACCATTTCCAAATACCCTTTAATACTTACAAAAAAATTCATACATATCGGTCCAGTCGTTTAGGAGTTCGATGACAAACACGCGCACACAAGAATTATAATTTATCATATACAGGATGTAACAAAAGTAATAACACATTAGGTTATATCTATCCCTCATTAAGAGCTCACTGTGAAAGTAGCGGTGCTGAAAGCGAAATAAAATTTTGTGGGTAAGCGCGCCAGCGTCGAGAGTTCTCCCATACAATTCACAAATATTTTTTTTTCCGCTTTCAGCGCCGTTATTTTAACTGTAAATTCTATATAAGGGGTAAATACGATCGCTAAAGTTTTGTTAACTCCCTATATTTGGATAATTTATTCGCGGCTTCGACGCCAATCAGAATATTACAAAAATGTATCAGACGGGAGCATTCGATCACGATGGTAAAAAAACGGTATGCCTTTAATTGGTTTTTAATGCCTTAATACAGGTTTTCTGAATCAAGCTGTCGATCTGTCTGTCATACGGCATCTTACGATCAGCAGAGGACGGTTGATGATGATGACGATTACACTGTTGAAGCTCGGTAAAATTTTGACAAAAAGAAATCGTTAGACTGTTCGAATTATTGTTGAACGCGACGCGAAAAGACATTGTATTTGTAACAGAGCGACTTTTTTATGATATTTAGGGGGCAAGCGAGCAGACGGGTTACCTGATGGAAAGCAACTGCCGTCGCCCTTAGATACTCATGATATCCGAAAAGCCGCAAGTGCGTTGTCGACCCTTCATGAGGGAATATGAAATGGGAATAGGGATAGGGGATTAGGGAAGTTGGGCCACCGGTAAACACAGGCGTTTCAAGCCAGTTTTCCGTGAGGCCGTGATATCACTCCGGTCGAGCCGGCTCATTCGTGCCGAAGCATGACTCTCCCACGGCAAGACTTCCCCGTATGCCTCATCTATGGGCAGGGTAGATTAATTAAGCCGATATGTTATCGCAGAAAATCATCACGTTTGGGTCAGCAACTCTCGGTGAAAAAGCCGCCTCCTTCATCAGACGTTTTGTCAGATGAATAATGCCCCTTTCGGTAAGATAATATAAATAGAAGGCAATTTTACCGAATATGAAAGTTGAACAAAATAAATCTAATTAAACCAGTTTTTCTACTGAAATCGAAGGGCGATTCTGAAAGTGTGTTTTTGTCATATCTTTTTAAATTGAACGTTTCTAGTCTGAAAAGTTTACTGGATTTTGCGTTATTGTTTAAATAAGTTTTTTTTGTTAAAATGTATCCATGGATCCCGTTTAACTCTTTTACAGGCTTAATTTTTTATAGTTTTTACTTTTTTTTGTGTTTTATTACACCCATGGTAAAATAATGATAAGTTATACCTAATATAAATATAAGCGCGTTTTGGAGGTTCAATGAAGTATTTTTTAAATTGATTTGGCATAGTAAAAAAAATTGACGAAATTAGCATATTTATTATACTTCCTAGTCATAACACGTAATGCTCCACTTGTTTAACACAATAACCTTCCGAACCAGCACGCGACCGCGACCAACAAAAAGTCAAACAAAGTCCTTTATGAATTACGTTACTAGCTGGGTGCGTGTCTCAAAACGGTGGTCAAAACATAATGATATTGAAATTTCAAATGACCGCATGATAGTAAACAAAAAAAATGATTTCAAAGCTAAAACAGGTCAAGTGCGAGTTGGACTCGCGCGAGAAATTTTAACTTTTTATATAAAAACTAGGTGACCCGGCGAACTTTGTTCCGCCTTAATGGCAATAAATAAGCAGATTGTGTTTTTTTTTTATGGGAAAAT
>JAOTAV010042504.1:0-17698 GCA_026546445.1 Cyclargus thomasi
CGCACGATAAACCGATTTTGGTGCTATCGTCATTTTGTACATGAGTAAGTTGTAAGTAATACTATTTAAAGTCGTCACTATAATATTCTGAAATAATTTTGTAAGAATAGGTAAGGTTTCTTAAATTACCTTTGTCATTTTACAGTATTTTATTTTCAGAGAAGTTGAAACAGATACAGCTTACGGATCTAAGTAATTTGGTCGTGTCATGTCAAACTCAGTCGACAGACCACGACTTACATGGAATTGACATATTCCAACCAAATAACGTAGGTCCATCAACTGACTCTATTTCAATTTCCCCCATTATACATATTATAATCCTGTGTAACCGTAACCACCCAATAACCCTATTGTTACTGAAACATAATTATTCCATACAATCATTTATTTTGTCTTTTACTGAAGACATGATATTTGGATATTTTTTTATAGTTGATAGAAGTGGTTTTGTCAACTACAAAAAAATATAATGTAAATGTTAAATACTCTGCAGGCATTAATATACTAAGAATTATTATATAATATTGTATTGGTAAATGCTAGATATAAAAGCTAATAGAGAAATACACTGTATCCAACAATACTGTAACGAGGAAATTTTCTTTTAATGTGCTTAAAAGCTTGTTATGAGCTGCTCCGAGTGAAAAATACTATCTAAAGAATAAAAGATGAGACTGAATGCTTCTAGAACCATTTTGCAGAAACAATGTTTTTGCTGTATAGAATATCTGAATGCTAAACATAGAAATGGCAGTCGTTAGGCAAATATTATATCTTAAAAAGTATCTTTTGTTAACACGAAACCTGAAGTTTCCATTAGATTTGTTTTGTACTCTCTCCTCATTATCGCAAATTCAAAATGGAGACAACATTTTATCAACATTTAAATTTACAATCATCAAAGTAAATAAATTATCAATTTTCAACTAAGCAACATTTATTATTTAGTTACATAATTGTTATTATAGGTAAAGTTTATTTATTTATTAGTTTCTTTGCTCATCATTCACACCCTAACGAATAACTACTCGATCTTGGGTTGTGGCATAGAATTAGTTGAAAGGATGAAAACATAGGCTAATTTTGGTCTTTGTATACCATATTTTCGATTCGTATTTTACGAAATTTTTGGATTCTATGTAATTACAGCTGTGTACAAATGATAGTTTTCGAATAAACAACGTAGCTGGATTACAGTTCAGGAAGTGTACTTAAAGTACTTATTTAAAAAAAAGATTTTGATTAATTTGTTTGATTTTACAAAATGGTGGCAAAAAAACTACTGCTATATGTAACCCAAACATTTGCTTATTAACCCCTCGTGTAGTCACGAAACAACTGTTATGACAGAATATTTTACAGCAAAGACAACAACACAAGTTCTTTGTTTGTTCAATAGATTATTTTCTTAAAAACGTCGGGTTTGTTTGCGAAAACAGCCAGCAAAATATTTAGTGGAAATAAACGGTCCAACATGGCGCCCATATTTCCTACTTAAGTAATGTTGACCAGGCTAGAGCCTTTTCAGCCTCGGCCCCAATTCTCAGTCCGTCTGCGCCAATGGCTAAGGTCTAGTTAATATTTTATCACCAACCTAAAACTTTCCACTATATTTTCCACATTCGAATACTTCAAGTTAGGGAGCTTAAACATTTAGGCCCGGGATATAAGAGGCCATTTTTTCAAGTCATGTCAGCAAAAGTTTTTAACTGTCTTGATTATATGTTATATGACAGCTCTTTAGCGAAACGATTTGAGTGTAGAAAACAAGAGAAAAAGAACTAAATCTCATGTAATTTGCAAATCGCTTAAATTCTTTTTTGTTTACAAAGTATTTAATTAAAAGTTTCACGCGATAAAATTAGTTGTGTTTATTTCGTATTCTTTTTTATAGTTTATATTTAAATAAGTGGTTCGTAGGTAAAATATAAAAGAATGAGTTTTATGTCAAACTCATTAGTTCCTTTCCCGCTTGTAACTGTCAAAAGCGCCCTGCGGTGCTATCCGCGTAAAAAGTAGCCTACGTGCAAATCCAGAATATCAGCTAGCTTCAGACCAAATGTTATCAAAATCGGTCCAGCCGTTTAAGCGTGAAGAAATAACAAACATACACACTCACTTACTCACAACTTTTCGCATTTATAATATTAGTAAGATTTAAAGATATGTCGTAGTGTCAAAGTTACAGATACTAATTAAAATACTAATATATCAAGTTATGTACATTTTATTTTGCTAGAATTATTTGATATTCAGATCATGATGACTTAATGCTCATGATGATTTCCATCCGAGGAGGTTTTAAGTGCAATCCTTAAAATCTGAAATACATTATTTTATTTATACTTATAAATTGGTTGCAACAGTCTTTGAAATTGTTAAAATCAAGTAGGAAATCGTTGATTCCTTTGAAATAGCCCCACAACAACTTTTTACATTTTTTGAAAACTTTGCAATGCGGTTGTCAACAAAACTAAAAATAATGAAATCCACTAATGAACTCGAGGTTACATTATATGTGGAAAACTTTTTCTATTGCGACCAAAGGGCTGGCAGCCTTGATTATAATAATACTGTCCCAATCAACTAGGGTTAGGAGCAGGCAATTTATTCTTGTTTTTATATCGGTACAAATTAGTTTCATCCCAAATTTCCTATTAGCTTAGAGTATTGTCTTGTTCTTTAGTTATCTTGACATAAGACATCTCTTTTAACATCAATAGATTCTATTCCTTGGATTTTATTTTATTGACTAGATATTATGACGTAATAACAAAGATAATGTTAGATTCATTGGAGTTTTTCAAATTTATTATCAAAAGGATTTATTAGCCTAGTGTCAAATTCACCAGTGAACTTATATAACTTCATCAAAAATTCACGTAAATATTTCTTTTGATAATATATTATTATTTACTTCAAAACATGCACTCAAATGCAAAAGGTTGATTCAATTAATTTAAGATCAAAAGTAGACTAGGGTACTCTCCATTCTTTTCACCAAGTGTAAGCCAAAAATCAAGTCAAAGTTCAACTTAGGGTTCATTCAAACTGATACGTCTTTGACGATTTGTGTTTTTTGACGAATCGTCTTTTTTCAAGAATCGTTATTTTGGTTTGTATAGGCGCCTAAACATTTTAATTGCTGGTATTCACAATATTACGGAATCGTGAAAAATAACGGATTAGTCTAAGATGACGTTACGACTTTCGTCAAAAACTTTCAGTTTCAAATCACGAAACGTTATGACGAACCGGTCGGAACGGCCTTTTCGTCCAAGACTGAAGTCTGAATCATGAACCCAATGTAAACATCTATTCGGATGTTTTGACGAATCGTGAATAAAGCCGATTCCGTGAAACGGGAAACAAGCAACCGGGTCACATGATGCAAAGAAACTGCCGTAACACATGGTCACTCACAATATAAAAACAACGGCAACTGCGGTACCGGTCTTTTCAGAAGGAATACAGCTCTTCCTAATAATTCCTAATTTTAGGACGTAATTAAATATTGATATGAATTATGTCTGGTTTACACGTATTAAGTAGTTAAGTAGGTAACTAAATTTTAAATGACTTAATTTTAAGTGTATGTCCAAACGTATTTAAGTAGTTAAGCTCTTTAGTCGACTCAAAATGGACGATCAACAACGTACTGAATTCGAAGAAGTTTTGGAGAAATAAATTATTGAAATACCTACTAAAAGGAGCACGATAAAAAACGACCCGAATACGCCACTACACTTCTGAATTAAATTGTGCTGAAATGTACCTGTTCAAACGTGTCAAGTATCAAACCCCGTTTACCAACTTAACAAAAAAAAAATAGAATCATTTCTAATTATCTGGTTAAGTAATAACTAAACAAGTAATGACTTCAAATTAAGTTAAAATTTAGTTATCTACTTATATATTTAATACGTGTAAACCAGACATTACTGCCAGTGACAGTTCGTTCTGTTTGATAGAAAGTAAAAACCTCTTAAAGCATACATAATGAGCAGACTCAAAACAATTTAAAGTTAACATTTGTACTACGAGAATCCTGATTCTTGTATGACTTTAATTGCTGCTGTAAGAGCAAAAGTTTTGAAGCGAAGAAATCTGCGCAAATAAACACAACCCTACGTAGCTTAATTATTCCGAGAGATGATACCCTGGACGGGAGTGCGGGTACTAAAGCAATTAATTAAAATTATTTTTCCTTTTTTATTATAAATAACCTATAATTAATAAAACTGGTGTTTCTTTACTGTTTGTGTTTAATATGTGCCACGGAGTAAAGAAATTACAGCAAATTAATAATGAAAACAACACAAACTTTTTATGCATATAAATAATGAACTAGGTTTTTCCCGCGGCTTTGCTCGCTTTAAGAAGTATTTTCATGTACAATTTCAATCCCTTTTTCACCCTCTGGAAGTAAAACTTCATAAAACTCTTCTTATACAAGTATTCATTTATTTTGAATCAGCAGCCCGAAATAAAATTTAATGTCTTTAACTGAACAAATCACGAATTGTCATACAAACTTTTAACCCCTATTTCACCCCCATAGGGGAATTTTTAAAATTCCTTACTTAACGGGTGTCTACCCAATAAAAAATCCTACTCCTCAAATTTCTTGGCTGTAGCTTTAACAGTTTTTGCTCGGCGATGATGATTCAGTCAGGAATTGTTATTTTATATATACAGATTAATTATTATTAGCTTTAACTATGTATTGTTGTTATGTGTTAATATTGTTGAGATATGATTTTTTTTTAACAAATTCAGTTGTCATTGGTTCCCAGCCCCTTAGCAATAAAATTTGAGAAATTGAAAACACGACTGAAACTGCCTTTGTTGCATGAATATAAATTTTGACTATAAAAATAATTTAAAATAAAAAAAGTAGATACATAAGTTGCATGAGTAGTTAAGATTTGCTTCAAACACTTATATGTACAATTAACAAAAAAAAATCTTTTATTGTTAAAGAAGACTGGGAAACAGTGACAGCTGAATTCTACTTATTTGGCAGACAAACGCTTTAGAACAACAGTTTCGTTCGGAAGCACCCCGGGCCCAGGCTAAATTAGTCCAGTCGCTGAGATAATTAATTAACTCTAGCTTCATTATACCTACGTAATTAAACTATATTTGTATAAAAAGTATTAACTTATTATCCACATTGTCATTTAAATATTAGTATCCGATTTTTCAATTCTCGTGTTGCAATTGTTGTTACCTTTTACAGCTGGAACGGCTTGACCTTTATTATTATAAAATTATTGAATATTATGCATATCAGCATAGCAGGTCTAAAAATCTGCTAGCATCTATTTTTCATACCCTCAAGCGACGGGTTCACTCTTAGCATTACCGCCCAATGAAGCGTAAGCTGAACAACTAGTTTATAGATGAAAAAAAACCGACCAAGTACGAGTTGGACTCACGCGAGAAGGAGACAATTGGGAAAACGTATTTCTAAAAGTTTTAAATTTATTAAAAAATTAAATTTATTCGAGGAGTTGCCTCCGAGGAGAGAAATGCCTTGGCCACTGCCGTCGTGTCGCTGCCAATGACGATCACGTCAAATTTATCAATCTGTTATTAAGGAAAGAAATAGCAAAAAACATATTTGTCGTACTAGAGCCACCTTTAAATATTTAATTTATTTTGTTTTTAGTTTTTGTTGTTATAACGACAACAAATATATATATTTTGTAAAAAAAATCAACTCTCTAGCTATTACCGTTCTTGAGATAAAGCCTAGAGACAGGCGGACATACGGATAGACGAACAGACTGATAGGTGGACAGACGAATAGATAAACAGACAGACAGACAGATGGACAGACGAATAGATAATCAGACAGACAGACAGATGGACAGACGAATAGATAAACAGACAGACAGACAGATGGACAGACGAATAGATAAACAGACAGACAGACAGATGGACAGACGGACAGACATCGAAGTCTTAGTAATACCGTCCCGTTTTAACCCTTTGGGTACGGAACCCTGAAAAGAACATAAACTTATTATAATTGAAAAACCTCCTGATTTTTGGAAGTCGGTTAAAAATAACACAATACACTATCAATACCTAAAGAAAACATAATATGCACTTACCAAGGATTGTTTAATTTGATAGAAACGAAGACTTTACGCTTCAAAATATTCAGGGATTGTTGAATTTTTTAAAAATGTTTATAAATGAAAGTAAAATATAGTATTTGTAACGTTCCGAACTTAACTTGTTTACTTCAAAAGTAAAAAAAAGGAGAGATCATACTGACCGTATTTTGATTTTTCTTTAAATAATGTAAAATAGTTTATTGCAGATAGCTGACTTGAATTGCAGGTTACATAAAAGCAGGATAATAAAAGCAAGCTAATTAATTATTATTTTAGGTTTAGACGATACAAGTTGTAATAACTTTTGTACTATGCCGCTTCGATCATCATTAATCTTATTCTATTGAGAGTTATATTACGTTTTCCAAGAATAAGCCTACCAATTTGATAATACAGCAAAACACAAAGCTTTTGGCTATGATGCCTTTGTTGAGCTGAAACGCGTTCATCGGGCGGCAACCGGGAATTTTTCTGGGATGAAAACTATCCTACGTCCTTTCCCCGGGACTCAAAGTATGTATTAACTAAATTTCAGTAAAATCGGTTTAGCATATGGGCGTCAAGAGATAATAGGCAGTTAATTAGTTTCTTCATTACGTCATGAAGGACAGACAGATACAAATTCACATTTATACGTAATAGTATGGAAGTATGCTGAACCTTGCAACATATGTAAGCAACTTTGTTATTATAAGGTATACGAGTATATTAATACGCGAGCGGAAAACTTTGTACCCCTTTTTACGAAAGATAAAAACGTAACGTTGATGTAAAAACATGAAATTTCTCCCAGTTATAGTTGAAATGTGTGGAATACCAATATTATTTTAAAATATGCTTTAATTTTGCACATTCGTAATAAATAGAACGCTACGCACACAACAACATTTTTGACATGACATGATTATCATACACAAAATACTCTTTGTTTTTGGTTGAAGTCTGATTTTTCTTATAAAATTTAACGGCCTGGTAATAAGTCTGTGATTGAATTGAGAATAGATTATATTTTGTATAGCTCCTTTACACGGTGGATTTAAATATATATGGATGAATTTCGACCACAGACCACCTCTAGTTATAATAAATCCACCTGTCCGTTTTAGTTAAGTCTGCTAGCTCTAACGCGTCTAATCATATTCTTGTTTGACTTCAATTTCATAGTAACAACATCGAAAAATTCTTAATGAGTTTTCAGAACTCCCCAACTATTAAAACCACTTCACGAAGTATTATTTCAACCCTTCTCAGAAATTCAAAATCACTAAACTTATTTCAAATCTTCAGCGCCAACCGTGAAGTTTTATAGAGAAGCAAATCGTGCGGCGAGAGACCATTGTGTAATCGAGGTCGGATGAAGTCGGGTCCGCTCCTAGTATTTAATATTCAGCTCCCATTGGAAGTCACATTAAGGCTGTAATCTAGCTTAGCACGTGGCATATGATATAGCCTCTCTATCGGATTTCGATCAGTGTAATGCGGGCCGCTAGCAAGTACGCACGTCTCTCCCGCCGGCCAAACCCGGTACGCACTCAGAACTCAAGACTATTAACTTCATTCCAATTAATATTAAATCTTATCAAGTGATTTATTCAATTTGTGTTAAATTATAATTTTAAAGGGAATCGATAAGAAAAATACTTACGAGTTGTCTATTATATTTTGAGAGAATTCAATAAATTCGATAGAAACTTGATTGTAAATAGTGATGTGCAAGGACGTTAAAAGTTTGTGGTAGTTAATGGAGGGAACACGGACTCTGTATACCCGGGTGGAACCGGGGGGCGTGCATATGCGGATTCTTGTGATTCTCGTTGCCATGACAACGCTTGGACGGGGCTTTGTGGAGACCGAGGAATTTATTAGCGATCTGGATATGCCTAGTGAGTATTTCTTTGTTTTAAAAAAGTTTTTTCGCTCTGACTATTTGTGGTTTCGGACTCTTTGTGACCCGTTTTTGTTTTCAACTTGGCTTGCTATGTTGGATTTATTTTTATCTACTTTAATACGTTGGAATTGAACGCGGTATTTCGCTTCTCGAGCGTTAATATTAAATGTCGTATAAGCATGGTTTAAGTTCTTAATCTCAGTACAAACTTCTCCGAGTTGCGAAGTGGGTGAGACTGACAAACAGAAAAACGTAGAGGCAAGTTTTGTAGCTTGGAGCTCAGTAAGTATGAAAATAAATATTTAAGCACCCACGTTCGACGCGGATGTTTCATTAATCTTTGAATATTGTAGAGGTTGTTTTGCTTAGATTATTATCTAGTTATTATTTGATACCTAGCGGCTATATTATGTAGAGATACCGGTTTTTCTCGCCGAACTAGTTCGCAAACCGGTCTTAGGCATCATACCACATTATAAGCAGATTGTATTTGTATTGTATCAATAACTAGCTGAGCTTTTTCGCTAGTATTATGAATAGGAAAGTGAGTTTGTTTGTCCTTTCTTTACGCCGTTACAAAGCATTAATTGACTTGATTTTTGGCATAGACTTAGTTAAAGGATAGACTACATTTTGCTCAGGAAACAAATTATGTTTTCAAAATATTTTGACGTGATTTTTTAACTCCGCCAAGCCACGTACAAATCTAGTTACAATCGTAAATTGTAATACAAATTTACGACATTACTATAGATTGCATTAGTACTTAAATGCGATTATGAGATTCACAGAATTCTTTGGATTTCAATAGCATTAATGGCATTGTTTACTGTAACAATGAGTGAAAATGGGACAACAATTTTTGTTTATAGTGATCTCGTTAAGTAAACTACGAGGTAAGCCTGCAATAATTGAAAATCTTGGATTAATGGTCACATCAAAAGTGCTCATATTTTTGTATGACGTATTTTTGTGAATATAAATGCAAAAATTGCAATATAAATAATGGTTGCGGACCGAGTCACGTCGGACTTTTGAAATATTTTAATATGCTGTAGAATTCAAATTTCAATAACGTATTTTGTCAAAGTGAGCGCGGCGACTCGCGCGCTAAAAACGACGTTAGCGATGTTTGTAGAACGAATTCAATAATCATTGCAAAGAATATTTTTATAATATATTTTCAAAATGCTTTAAAAGATTATCATTAAAAAAATCGTAATGAAATGCTTTTGCGAATCCGTTAAATAAAGTCGGCTTCAACTTTTCCAAAAAATACGTTTTTATCGAGCAACAAGTTGCGATAATGGTATACCCAACTTTACCGAGAAATCAAGTTAAAATAATAAGATGAATTTAATTTAATTAAAAATCTTTTTGTGATGGTTTCATTGAAAGTTGCGCACGCTCCCAGCTTCGAGGAACTGTAAAAACTGCCTCTCAATATTGTAAACAACTTTTCTCTAGAGTCTTGACAAAAACAGTCAGAGCCATTTTAAATAGAATTGATATTTAATTAGACATTTATTGTAAAACTAAGGTATAGCTTATTTTTGTAACTTGCGAGATTTTAGGTGTAAGATGATCTTTTATAAGATTTTGCTTGCAGTTCCAACCGTGAATAAAAAATTCAATTCAAATAAGATAACAATTTCAATACGTCCTTCCTTAGCGTAAAAGAGGTTGTAGCCAAGTAAAAAATCTTCACAAAATATCTTAACATAAAAATTATTGCAGGATAAATTTGTCGTTTTTCATTCCCTTGGTGGGCTTAAGAATTTTAAAACAATAAATTTAAATCTTTATTAATTATACATTTGTTTATATAAACTTACATACAAATTTGGAATTAATAAAGATTTGATTGATATAGTGTGTTATTAACAAATCGATTGATTTAAAAATTCAATAAATTCTCTCATATGAGACATTCATACTTTCATTGCTTACCACAAGTCATACGTTACTAATTCTCGGAAAACGTGCGGAATATTTAACTCGACACCAAATATAAATGCGAGAAGTATAAAGGAAGGAATTCACTTACTTGTACTTTAGGGTGTCTCCTCAAGGGACAAACCCTTTAATGTGATACATTTAAACGACTTCGTGAACAATTCATCTTTATAGTCACACACTGTGGCATAGTTTGCGACTTCTCTTAATTACTTGTACGATTGATACTAATGTTTCAAGTTATATTTTATTACTTTGAATAATGTGATACATTTTAAACGAAAATTCTTAGCAACACTAAAGTTTTCATTCAGTTAAGAGTACAGATTTTAGGTACAATCAGAGAAGTTGAAAAAGATGCAGATCGTGGATCTAAGTAACTTGGTCGCGCTATGCCAAACTCAGTCGACAGATTACGACTTACATGGAATTGACACATTCCGTCCAATTGATGTTGATCCGTTAACTGGCTCTCTTTCAAGTTCATCTATTATACATTAGGCAAATACATGCTGCCTCTAACGTACATGAAATAGAACCCTGCTGATCTGTCCCTCTAAAAAGGCCAAATAATTAATATTGCGAACAAAACCTTCTTTGCCCAATATATTTTAAATAAATACATTCTTGATATATTCTGGAATGTCTAAGTAAGCGTATTAGTCTCCTAATCAAATTTATTCTAAAATTAGT
Organism: Cyclargus thomasi; assembly: GCA_026546445.1. Taxonomy (NCBI): domain Eukaryota; kingdom Metazoa; phylum Arthropoda; class Insecta; order Lepidoptera; family Lycaenidae; genus Cyclargus; species Cyclargus thomasi. Next base: position 10,669 of record JAOTAV010042504.1, read on the forward strand.
GAGGACTTTTTGTAGTTATTTTTGATGATATTTAGAGGGCACGCGAGCGGACAGTTTAATTAAAGAATAAAATAAAAGAAAAAAAAAAAGAAATTACTGATGGAAAGCAACTGCCGTCACATTCAAAGAGTCGCAAGTGCGTTGCCGGCCTTGGGAATATTTTTTGTTGTAAATCAAACATTTCATCTATTTATCGATGGCTGCCTAACTCACTTGAATCTTTATGGGTAGTAACTGACCGTAGCTTTAAGAGTAGTATTACCATTTTAGCTGGGAGCACGTTATCTTTATAGTTTAGTAGAATTCACTTGAGAGTAGTTAAGTAGCAGATCTTAAAGTTACGAGCAAACAGAATTCAATTTCTGAGTGAGTTTGAGGTGATATACTGATGTTATAATATCTATGTTTGAATTATAATCTATAATAATTTTATGTGAGAATGATTTTTCACCACTAACTCGTGGCTTCGCTCACTTAAAATTTGATAAAACGCTTAAAAATAGGATCAAGTAGGAATATGATGGGCTTACAAGAACAAAAGTAGCTTATGTTGTAACATGGGCTTCGTTTATTCTTGCAGTGAACTCTGTCCTTATGAGTTTACCCAAAAATCATTTCGATTGTTTGCGTGAAAGAAGAATAAACAAACACACTTTCCCAATTATAATATTAGTATGGATATTAATTATAATATTAGTGTAACATTAGTAAAAGGAATTATAATATCAGTATGGATACTACCAATGCGACAATCTTTCACATCTCCGCTCTTAAGCTACTGAACAATTTGGTAGGCACACCGAATTTCTGCAAAATTGGTTCAGCGGTTTAGGCGTGAAGGTGACAGACAGATTACACATTTGTTAGTTTCGACAGTAAGAGAAAATTTCTGCATCGTGAGTTGTAGTGGTGTCTTTTGACATGTTTCGGTCCCAATATCAGACACAGAGGCATTATTGCATCTGTCGCAATGAGAATTATTCTTATTTTCACTCGCAAAATACAGAGGCAACTGTTACAGAGCAGCGGCGTTGTCTTTGCAATAATTTTTCGTCAGCTACCCTCGAAGCGATTTGGAATCTTGTATCTCCATATTTAAGGTTGAATTTCGTGTATCGTGAGCTAGCAGCTGGTTCGCAATATGGTGACAATAGGCGCGCGAAAATGTGTTGCGGCCAACGAAAGGTCCGTGTTGCCACTTGCCGTATATTCACAGCTTTGCTTTTTCATTTCCCTCGCCAACTTCTTATGCAACATTATTAAAATCCTTCGTTAGTGAGATAATCAGGCTGCTTGCGGTGAAAAGCTCTTTAGTATATGTTTTGAAACCAACTTTGTTCACTAATTAGATATCTATATTTAAATTATAAATGGGAAAGTGTGTTTGGTGGTGTGTCTTCTACAAATTATGTAAATCACCGAATTTTTGGGGATAAACTTTGGACAAAGGATAGAAACTAACATAGGCTAAGTTTGGCATATGAAATATATCATGTTCCCAAAAATATATTTTAAAAATATTCGTAGTTCTACATGATTTTAGGATTTCACAATAGCGAAGTGAAAGCCAGTTAAAATTACAGAAAACATAGCACACGATTAGAATTACAAATTTTTTTCTTTTCGAAATTGGTGTTAGAATTAATTCACATGATATCGATCGTTCCTTTAATCAAATTTGATTAGGTGACGTCTAATAAATTAGTAGACCAAGTTAGCGCAAACTCTAGGCGGTCTCTCGCTATCAAATCTTCGAAACTTCAGATTGATGAAACGTTGAGGATCCCAGACGTCTATGCATAGGTAAATATAGCCAAACTGTATACAAAGTAAATTAACTTCCTCGTAGCTCCACTACGGGCGTAGAGGCTACGGCGTAGAGGATATGGTTGTAGTGGCTAGCTACGGCCGTAGGGGCTTGCTACGTTCGTAGAGGCTCGCTACGTATGTAAAGGTTCGCACGGGCCTGCGAAATTAGTTCGCCAGATGCTACATGTTTGTTGCGTAACAGTTTATTACAGTTTACTATGACGATCTCGGTGGCTCAGTTGGTAAGCGCGTTGGTAGCATAAGATCCTATATAGATATAGAATCCCGCCGACGGAGCAAAAAATTTTTCAATGTTCCTGGGTCTTGGAGGTGTATAAAAATCTTAAATGTATGTATAGTATAAAAGTATTAAATATATTTCCGTTGTCTGGTACCTGTAACACAAGTTCCTCGGGTACTTTGCACGGGGCCAGATTGACGTGGTATGAAGCGTAGATATTATATTATTATATTATATTACTATTTCCTGTCCGCCATGGCTTTCTGGTTTAATACTAGAAGATTATATGTTGAGCTGAAACTATAAAGTGTAATCCTGTTTTGATTTACGATAAGTGCTTAAAAAAAGATTAAAGCGCAATGCACTAAAACCAGATAGAATTTACACACAAAAGTGAACATTTTGAGCCATTGACGTTTCATGATTTTTCAGCAGCCGTATTTCGTCCGGCGGCATTCGATTCGTTTGCCGCAGACGCGTATTTAAAAATCTATGAACACCGCACATTGCACAGCCCGTACGATATTTTCAATGCAGCCGCAATCAAGTTTTTTTTAGGCTTTAAATAGAAATTGAACATGAAAATACTTGGGAAAGAGTAAACTTTTTGTTTCTCGCAGAATTTTGATATCGATAGCGATTAAAATTTCTGCTTTTCCAGCTAAGTCACATATCTCACAGTCTTTACTTTAGGTGTAAAATAATAGAATTTTACTTATTTCCGTTATATTTTTAGTTTGAGTGAAGATATGCAAAAATCAAACTTTTAGCTTCTGGAATGCTTCTTCTATAACATATGCATTCACAATATAAATATTTAAAAGTAGATCTTTATTCTAAAACTCGGACCCTTACGACTGAGGTGCCTGCTTTAAAATACATACTACTAACTAATGCACACTTTCTGAGTATTTTTGATAAGAAATCATCTATTCACTATCGTTTGATTTGCTAGCTTTAAAAAAAAACAACGCCAAAAAAAGATTCTGTAAAAAAAAACACATTCCAGCCATTAAAGCATCATTTGCCTTTACTTAAAAATCTTGCTTGTATAGAAATTTATTAAAAAAAAAAGTAACAAAACTCGTAAGTATTGTATGGCTACTTTTAAAGATTTTTTTAAAGTAGTTAAAATAAGGCAAGTTTGTAAAAAGTAAGTCACTCTACTGCACATTATACTATGCTAGTCTCTGCAGAACAAAAGCGATATCATTTCATATTAATCGGCGACCTCACCTGAACTAAACAATGCCGACTCCAAAGCGATGGAAAAATTAAATTAGGTCACACGTATTTGAAACGGACTCGGTTATTGCTTATTGGACTCGGCTTTAGTCTCAAGTAGTTTCGGTAGCTCATTCGTGAATCGAGATTACGTCAATCGATTTAAGTACAACTTCCTTGGCGATATCATATTTATTTTAATAAGTTTTTCTCATGTTTGTTCTAAGCTTTTCTGAGTATTAAACTTGCATTAGGCCACGTGACCTTAACTTCATGTGCATAAGTACTTTTTTTATGTTATATATACGATTTTTTAAGTTATTAAGTGGGCAAACGAGCAGACGGGTTACCTGATGGAAATCAACTGCCGTCGCCCATGGACACTCGTGACATCCAAAGAGTCGCATTGGCGTTGCCGGCCTTTGAGGGAATAGGGAATAGGGATAGGAAGATTAGGAAAGATGGGTCACCGGTAAAGTCTGGGTGAGTTTAAACTAGTTCTAAACGAAACAGCACAATTTACCAGCTAGCTAGCTATAACTCTGTGGCACAGGAATATAAAGTTTTACTATAACCTAAAGTGGCCTGTAATACCCTCCATCCTTTTAACTAAGTTTATGTTAAAAGTCTACTTGATTGGATGCCTCCTTACGGCTTAAAGAATAAAGAAATAAAAAAAAAAACAAAAAAATTTTCCCGTTAATGACATTAGTATAAATTGTTATTTTTAACAAAAAATTAAAACCGACTTCCAGAGGAAAAAATCGGTTAATGATGAGTAATCAAGTATTACATCTGTCGACATTCCTGGAGTGTATCTTGTTATAGGTGATCAAAATTGTCAGCACCTCGCGCCTTCATCAACACCGTAGACGAATTTCGTGCAGAAAACGTATGAAATGATAAGGTAGTGCGGCGCGTACAATGGTGTTGAATGCGATCATCTAAACAAAATCTTCTACCGGATCCGAAGTTAAGGCAACAGCAAGTATTAACAACATGCAAGCTAATAAAAATAATAATTTAATAAATGCTTATTAACGTTTATGATAAACAAACTCATGCGTGATATTTTGCTTGGCTTCCTTAACGAGCATCGTCACCTACAAACACTTTCACGTGTATAACGAACCGTACTTAATATCCTAGACTTAATACTCAAAGGACATTATCTACAATAGACAATGTCCCTGATAGACTCATGTTTTAATGATATCGAGTAATGAATCCATTGTCAAAGAAGCGTCAACACAGCTGGCGTCTCGAGACTATTATCTCGGCGCCACAGCTGAAGTATTTCCTTACGTTTCCCGCTTAGATACTGTCGGCTGTACGCCGAATGTACGCGAGTTAAATTACTCTGTGGCACAAGCTTTATCGCGTTATTTGTGAGAGGGTTTTTGAAAATACTTTCCAGGCTAGTGAAGTTGTTTGCGAAACCTTCTGAAATAAAATTTAATGTGTATAGTATCATAATAAAATAACATTGTTTTTTTTATGATATTTTGTATAAGCACTATCTATAAACACTAAACAGCTGCTTCATTGTTATTGTTAAAATAATTTAATTGTTTTTGCTCTGGGGAAGCTATGTTTCGGCACGAATGGAGAGGCTCGAACAACATTAGGAGCTCATAGAAAACCGGCGTGAAAAAGTCTATTTATATCGAGGTAATGAGTTTACCGGTAACTCAACTCCAATACAATTTTTCTATTTGTTATATTGAAAAAATATCGCAAAAGTTATTGAAAAACTCCAAAAAAAAAAAAACTAAGACACAAGAATTGAGCAATCACCTTTCAAATGTAATAAAGTTTTGCATAGAAAGGCAACATAATAATATGAACTTAAATGATTAAGATTTAAATGTGTTTTGCTCCCTTTAAATATGTATGTACGAGTATTCATTGATGAAAACGTCCAATCGATATATGGGGTGGATCATATCTAATTCAAAGACTTTAGGCTCTCTAGGCTGTATGGCGAACGTGATAATATTACAGACTGAGTATAGAACATACTCTTAGGCAATATATTTATGATGTTTTACAAGTCAACTAGCTGTTGCCCGCGACTTCGTTTGCGTAGTAACAAAGATGAGAATTGTTATTTTCTATATCAAAATGAAATGCTTATTACACCTAGAGACCTCTTAGCAGAACCCGCAATAAACTTTTACACTCTTATATGAGAAATTAATTAAGCAGAGTAGTAAGAGATGGTGATATGTGAGTAAAATGATTTTCCCTGTTTTCCTGCTTAATTTTTCCGATTTTTTTTGTTATAAATCTCATGGAGCCCGAGACCTTTCTTACGAATGCAAAACTGTCAAAATCGGTTCGTGCGTTCTGGAGGAAGTTCGTGAGGAAGGAATACCTTTGCTGGCTTTTTTTATATATATAAATCATTTTTAATGTAATTATAACAATTTATAGCCACTGCACACAATAAAATGTTTGTTGGTTACCCAACGTAACAAACTAAATTTGCCAGCTATAAACAACATTGTAACAGAAGGTAGCTAAAAATGGTTTCTCTATTTACACAAACTGACGTGGCATTTTTGAAATTTGCAAGTCGTAGACGTTATAACCTATTTTGATTCGGTATGCGGGCGGGTGTTAGTGTGTCTTCGGTTTAGAATTTCAAATAACAAAGTCGGGGTGTTTTCCACATAAACGTCTGGAATATTCGGCGTGTGACAAGTAACAGGCGAACGCGACGCGACTGCTGAACGCTGTTTATTTGCAGTCGGCAAACATCACGGAGCCAATACAACAATATAACAAAAGAATGACAATGAAAATTCTCTTTGTACACGCTCGTTTGAGTCTTTTAAATACTATAAAAGAGTCAAAGTAGGTATTAATGTAGCTCTTGGAACGGAGCGTTATTGAAACGGCGGCAAAGTCAACGTACATTGTCTCTATAATGTCATTAACGCTGCGTTAGTGTCGCTGCGCACGAATGCTGGAATGTCGATACTTAATACTTGACAACCTCTGTGATTAACGGTAAGCGCGTTGGTAGCTTAAGCCGGGTCGCGGATTCGAATCCCGCCGACGCGCGACGGAGCAAAGAGTGTATTAAATATGTGTATCTTAAAATAAAAATCTTAAATACGGGTATAGTATCAAAGTATTAAATATATTTTCGTTGTCTGGTAAATGTAATACAAGTCCTTCAGGTTCTTACCACGGGACCAGACTGACATGGTGTTAAGCGTCCATCGATATTATTATTATTATATTACTATACATGCGAAAATGAGTTTGCTTACTTGTACAAGGACAACTAACCAGACACGTTTCAGGGCGAGCAGGAAGCGTGATTTTTGGAGTTTACTTAGTTGAAAGAATGGATAATAACATTGGAAGAGAACAACATTCAAATTCTAGGAGAGCTTTGCCGTAAGCAAAAGCTAGTATACTAAATGATGGCCTTAACCATAACTACTTTAACTATTTCGGAGAACCCAGTCGCTTTCAAATGAACCTCAGTAGTATCTTTGTAAGTATCTGTAATCGAATGAGAAGTTGAGAAATTATTCGTAACTAAAGCTCGTTGAAGTGTTCAAAATATTCAAATGATAAATGTAAGCGAAGTATTTAGACTAAGGTCGTTATGTTTAAGCAAATTATTATGTTGAAGATAATTTCAGTGTTTTACATAATTTACATAATTAGGTTACGTAATTGTGACTTTCAGCAATAGAAACTGCAGAACACATTTGGAAAGGTACTCGAATAAAAACC
>JAOTAV010042515.1:0-17697 GCA_026546445.1 Cyclargus thomasi
TGCTCCGTCGGCGGGATTCGAACCCGCGACCCCCGGCTTAAGCTGCCAACGCGCTTACCAACTGAGCCACAGAGGTCTTCAATGTACCTTCCGTTTTTGTTACTTTTCTCAAGGGATAGCAATCGGTAATCTCTGCTTGTTTCCTGGTCTATTTCATTAAAACTCATACTATTTCAGCCTAGTTATTATGATTGGTAACTGTTAGGCCAACAGAATTCCCTCTGAAACTCTAGACGACTTAGACCGTTACGCCGTTTATCCACCATATATCGATTGACGGAATCGATTATTTCGGACCGACGCAACTTTATAATCTAGGCTATATAGAATTCATTTTCTAGCGACATTGCTCTCTCGTCCATGTGGTCGCCGTCATTACTGGCGTAGAGTAAATTGAAACCTGTCACCTATGTCACACAGTGGAATTTTATCTGGCGGAAATTATCTCGTTCTCGGTTGACGGCGTTGGTAGATGAACGGGTAACACGCTATTATAAAAAAATATCTACAGCCGAACATATAACCTCCTCTTTTGGAAGTCGGCTAAAAAAATTTTTATTGTAATTATATTTTCATACTCATGTAGCCCACATACAATCTCCAAAAAAATCTTTCGCTTTAAGCGCTGCCACTTTTGCACTGGGTTCTACCTAAGGGGCATTCACACACACACCCTATAGTATCTACTTAATACTATACAACACACAGTCCAAGCAATTCACAACTACAATGCGTTGCATCACCGCTGCAAGAATGCACTTCATTCACCCACTTCCGTAAAATCGACCTTCAGCCAACGGGAACTTTAACGGATAACACCATTGTTATTATTCTGTGTTAGTTCTAAAACGGATATACACTAAACACGGTGGCAAAATAAAGTGTCCATTGTTTTTGACGAAAGAGAATTTATTGAACTATTAACTATATGATGTGATTCAAGCGATAGGCCCTTCACATTTTGATTATCTATACCTTGGAGAACCAGGTGTTCTAAATTCTTATCTCCTAAACAACTATTTGCCTTAGCAGTTAATAGGTTATAAATTAATTGTAATTTGTAGCTATTAGCTGCTAACATTTTTACCACCTGGAGAGTAAGATGGTGTAATAAATAAAAAAAAGAAAACTTACACTAATTCTAGATGCAAGAATGTGTATATCTGTTACCTCTTTAGTCTTAAACCACTGAAACGGTTTTGATAAATTTTGGGGAACGCTTTGAATCTAGAAAAATGCAATGCATGGCAAATGAGTCAACCATTCCGAAAGTACTTGGATTTTTTTAAAATCTATACATATAATAAAACAGTAGAATTGGAGTGTTTGTACATTTATTATTTTTACAAAATAATATGCTAAGGAACAATAATAGAACACATTCCGACAAAAAAAAGTTGTCTGTTTGTACGCGTTAATCTCAAGAACTACTGGACGGATTTGAAAAATCTTCTTTTGTTTAATAGCTATTAGGTCTGGGTAACATATAGGATACTTTTTAACATGGGGAAAATTTTTGCGCAACGAATTGGTGCGCACCTATTAGTTAGGCTAACCTAACCTAACCTAACCTACTCCGGAAAAATGTATAGTTACCGCGAGAAAATCAGTTTGCGGGGCCTCTAGTATCACAGTATTTCCTAGCTAGTCTTTATCTAGTCAGAGTTCAGAATGGGATGGACAGGCAGACCTTCAACTTGACCAGCATTGTCTGTTACAGTCAATTACCGTGTCCATATGGCATTGTTTATGTATTACGTCTATGCGATTAACATTAATCGCTCTAATGATCTACGTGATTCCTTATATGGCTTTAATGATTTTATCTTGTGATCTATCCTAAACAGAATATCAGATTAGTTGAGAATCGTAACTTTTTAATTTGAAATTGTGGGTGAAGTTTTATTCTGCGCAGACTATACGTAGAGTAAGACTTTGCGCAATATGAAATTCATAGCTAAAATTTCAAAGCGCATGCGTCAAAAAACGCTAACGAATACGGCCATAGTCACAGTATGAGTTTAAAACGCAAGGTTATTTTATCTGTTGACGTAGTTTTTTAATTTTTGGTATTGTTATTTGCTGATTTGCAGGACAGGCTCAGCCTAGAGCAGGCATCAAATAAACTACATACTTTGTAACATATTGGTGTAAATAAAAACTTATTTTTTATTTATTTCATTAACAGTAGTTTCTATAACATCAGGCGGCAATAATCGTTGCTTATACGATTTCAATAAACGGCCTTGATCTTAACTTATTGGATTGCTTTTATTATGTCGTGGTCGCATTTAAATTCTAGTTTTTTTTACGATGTACTTTTTCGAACGCTAGCTATATATGTGTCCCCTTTTTACGACAGATACGTAGACGTAAAAGCATGAAATATTTCCCAGTTATAGTTTGATATGGAGGAGGAGCGTGGAGTACCAATATTATTTTAAAATATGCTTTTATCTTACATATTTTGTTACTCTTTTTTTTTTCATTATTTTAACTAAGTCTTTGGGAAAAAATATGATATTGGTTGCTTAATTTGAGCGTGATAGAGAAACAAACAAGTATACATAGTAACCAACAAACACACACGTGCATTTAAAGCGAATATAAGTGAAAAACAACAATCTGAGACCAGGGGGCCTAGCCAAGACTTAAACGTTTCCGCTCCTTTGTAGAATCGCCAAACAAAATGTATGGATATGACTTAAGCGTTCGTAACGCCGTTTGTCATTTTCATACATTATGTGAAGCGTTTAGGTCTTGGCTAAGCTACGTTATGAGCCTCGATGCAAGTGATAGCCGCATCATCTATCATGAGTGAATATCCTAATCGCCACAAAGCTTTAACCCTCAGCGCTAGTTAACTATCACCAATTAACTCTTTATTTCCAGTTTTCGTTATCCCCCAACGATGGGTAATGGCCATCATGGGTTTCCTGGCGGTGGCCAATGCGTACGCCATGCGGGTCTGCCTTAACTTGGCCATAACGCAGATGGTGCGTCGGCATGCTCTCACGCCGGGGTACGAAGACGGATCCTGTCCATCACCTGATGTGGATGAAGCCTTTGAGGATGTCACGGTATGTTGGATTATAGTGCCTTTAAGTCGATTCTTTTAACATATTTAAACTAGTTGTTGCTCGCAAATACGTTCGCGAGAAATGTTGTAAATAGTCCCGTTTTTACAAAATTTTTTGAAACTGCTCGGCTCCTATTGGTCGTAGCGTGATGTTATATAGCCTACAGCTTTCCTAGATAAATGGACTAACCAACACAAAAATAATTTTTCAATTCCGACCAATTGTTCATGAGATTAACGCGTTCAAAGAAACAAACTCTTCAGCTTTTTAATATTAGCATAGAAAACTTTAAAAACTGATTGATACAGTGATCTATCAAAGCACAGCCAAACCAAGAACGGATCGAGCATGCAGACACCATAGGCTTTAAAATTGGCATGCAAGGACATCAAATTTAGTAAATTAAGAAGAAAATCTTAACTTACTAAACTTGTAGCTATGGATTTTCGCAAAGTAACGCCGGATTCTATTAAATATGCAAGTGTGACGTAGTTATGGCGTATTTGATCCCTTAACGGGATGAGAAATTAATTAGTGTGAAAAATACTTCTCCATCTTCTCTCCTCTTAATAATTGCTACGATTTTTTTTATAATTTTCATCACGATTTTCCTCAATGTAATAAACGGTAACAGAGGATATGCCGATAAACATGCATAAATTAATCATTTATGTCGCTATCTGACTAGAATTTAAATGAATATGATGTGGGTTTTTAACATATTGCAATGTGGATCGAAAGTATGTGAACACAGCCCTGACATAATAACTAGTGTTTTAGATTTTTAGCTTAGTATTTAAAAGTAATTACCGGAAACATTAGTGAGATTTCGATCCACATCCTAAGCCGTAAAGATATTTTGGCATCGACAAGTTTATTGGCACACTATATGGCTCACTACGGGGCAAGTCAGAGCGTCCGTGGCCTAGTGGGTAAGACTTTTGGTTCGCATTCGAGAGGGGTTCAGTTTCGAACCCGGGTGGACGCGTGTACCAATGAGATATTTTCCGATCTCAAGTACATATTATAATACGCATGGTCATCGCCGTGGAAGAGCCATGCTTCGGCACGAATGGGCCGACTCGACCGGAGTGATACCACGGCCTCACAGAAAACTTGCGTGAGTTTAGCATCAATCTGAGACTGACGCCAAATTAATAACTGAAAAAGTTTATAATAAAAAAGTGATGATCCGTCAATCAACCCGTAATTCCTGACAATCCTGACCAAGCTGAGCCAGATTGCACATGTAACCTTCGACTTAAGTTACTTCGAGGCTCCATTGGTATGAAATCCATACTACGGATAGCGTTGTACGAATACGTAACCTAGATAGCTGATTGAGGCGACAGACTGTCTAGCTAGCCACTTGCCTAGAGTTTCTTTCACTATTGATGTAATAATGATGTTGGTCAAGTTTTAGGATCTAGCTAATTTTAATCGATTTCCGAAAACAGGTTCTATTTTCAACAGTATATATTACTAAAAAGTATATTACTGAAAAGTATATTTTATTTCCTAGATGAACAAAACGTATAATATCCAAAACGGGCATGATATGTAACTTTATTACGAAGGCTTAGATATAAAAATAACTTTAGCAACTCAGGAAACCTTAATTACTGGCATGTAATTAGTAATGCTACGCTAAATTAAAAGTTTTAATTATAAACATGACGATCTCAATACTGTTTTGACTGAAATGGTAATAAAAACTACGAATATATAAGGTAAGCACATAAGTCTTGTACATGGCTCAAAAATTTTGAAAAGCCATTTTGTGCATAGTAATAATAATAACCTTCAGCACATGTTATGCAAACATATGCCGTCAAAAGCAATCATAAAATTTGTACACTTATAAAATATCAAAGAAAGTAGGGCATAAGATGTCGCCTTGAGGGACGCCTTGTAATATTGATCCAAAGAAACAAAGTAACCGGCTACTGCTTTTTGTGATTTGTAATTTATTTTAAGTGCCCAAAAGAAATAAAACTGTCGAAATACCGCTATGCTTTGCTGTATTGAATGAGCAGTAAAACTAAAAAGTTAATACCAAACTTGTTTTGTTTTATTAAACGTTTTTCAACTAGCGGGCTTAATATACAGCACAAATTCGAATGACTGGAAACACTAATAAATTTTCCTTGCGAGAGTCATGCTTCGGCACAAATGCGCTGTGTTGTGTCCAGTTAGTGAAATCATCAGAGGCTCAACTCCCTACCCCTCATTCTCTATCCCTGTTCTATTCCTGTAGCCTATTGCTTAAAGATAAGAGGGACTATAATAATACAAATGTACCCGTCTACGAAAATTGTTGATATTCCATCATTAATTCCCATTGTTTCAGGAAATTAACGGCTACAACTGGGACGAGGAAACGCAAGGGATAATCCTCAGCTCGTTTTATTACGGGTACATCGTAACGCACTTACCTGGTGGCATGCTGGCTGAGAGGTTTGGAGGAAAGTACTCCCTGGGCTTCGGAGTCCTCAGCACTGCTGTGTTTACTTTGTTTACGCCCTGGGTCGTCAACGCAGGAGGTGCGACTGGCCTGATCATATTGAGAGTGTTGGAGGGACTTGGAGAGGTGGGTTTGAAATCAGATTAATATATCATAGTGCATTTATCCTCGGCTTTGCACGCATAAAAATATCCCACAGGAGTTTTAACTCCTAAAGGGGTTAGTTAAAGTTTCTATGCACCTACACCAAATTTAATCAGAATCGTGGAAATGGCGAAAATTAATGTGCTGGATCTTTTAAAGTTTTTTAAAACATTCAACGTAAACAAATTCTGCTTCTATTTGTCAGATAGTTTGCTGCTTGAATATTAATGAGAAACGCGCCGTGTCCATTTCTATAACAAAGGTTTATTTTTGCTTACCGGTACACTTTTGTCTTCTCTCAATAGAGGAAACATAGAATATAACACAGTGGCGTAGCTACATTAGACATTAGTTAAAATTGACACGTTAAAATGATTGTTAAAGGAACAATTTGCAAAATATTTCTGAATTTGGGACACAGGTTGCCCTGCCATCCACTAGTTACGTCACTACAACTACAAGAGCTAATTGCGTAAGATTTTAACTAAACCATGTTTTCAGGGTACCACATTTCCCGCTCTAAACGCAATGTTAGCGAGATGGGCACCCATATCTGAAAGAGGTCGTATGGGCTCCCTGGTCTTCGGAGGTGCTCAGATCGGTAACATAGCTGGCACCTACTTCTCTGGACTGGTGATCAAGGAGACGGGGGAATGGCAGTCCGTCTTCTACCTGTTTGGCAGCATTGGGATTCTGTGGTTCATTTTGTGGGTACGTATCATCATTATCACCATTATTACGAGAATCATAACTATGAACGTTTTAAAATCACTTCGCAAGTTTTGTGATATTTTAATGTCACACTCTACCTCTGTAATAAGTGATAATATACAAATTACAATCTAGCAAAAAATTAAAGCACGTAGTGGCTCAAACTTAAGGTTGCGGGTTTGAATCTCACGGACGGAAAAAGTACAACACCTACTTAACGTGGGTCATACTAAAATGGTGTGGAAGGGTTTTTAGTAAATAGTTTTATCTTCCTTTTCAGGCTTTACTCTGCTACAACGATCCTGAATCCCATCCGTTCATCTCAGACAAGGAGAAGAAGTATCTGGAAGAAGCTCTGGGAAGACACCACAACACGCAGCCATCGGCTATACCCTGGAAGGCTATTTTCATGTCTGTTCCCTTGTGGGCTCTCGTTTGTGCACAGGTATGTCTTTTATTATTATCACCTGCTGTGCAGTTTCAAATGAAACAATGAGTCAAATACAAGACTATAATTATGTGATTAACCTTATGGTTTCGACTACGAAGTCTAGTCGAATATTAAAACAATTCATCTAAGTGGTGAAATTTCGCAGTGGCGAGATGATTTGTCTTTCCTACAACTATTGACTTTTGTTGTATGCTTGGCAAACACGGTAACTTATATGTAAAACATATTGTATTGATATAATAAGCTGTTATTCGCGCAACATTCGCACCTGTTTATACAATATTTAATTATGCAAATACACAGATGTTATGACAATAAGCTGGTTAATCGGTGGAACCTTGTTGAACTATTTCCAGTTTCCACCACACATTGTCACTCAAAAAAAATTTTGAAACGCTGAAGTGTTTAAATGTTTTTTTTATCAGTGACGACTACTTTATTTCTGCCGGCCCATGTAACATTAACCATCCAAGAGCACATTAGCTACATTATATTAGGACTTTAATCCTCCAGAGCATAATTTGTGAAAGAAAAGCTCTTACTCTTTGTTTTCCATTCCAGATAGGCCACGACTACGGCTACTTCACCATGGTGACTGATCTACCCAAGTACATGACTGGTGTGCTCAAGTTCGACATCCACCGTACTGGCACCCTCGCTGCGCTACCGTATGCCGTCATGTGGGTCAGCTCAATCGTCTTCGGATGGATGTGCGACAACATGGTGAAAAGGAGTTGGATGAGCGTGACCAACGCTAGGAAGACTTTCACTACTATTGGTAAGTGAATTCTAAGAAGATTTAAAGGCGTTTTAAGCAATACATGTAAGCGAATCTTGTTTTTTATAACTTCAAAGTTCAAATAAAGGAGGTTTATAGTTTTTAGCTGTATCCGTCAGCGAATATTGATTTATGGCTATGGCAAATATTTCATAGTCAGCTTTCTGGCATGACTAACGTACATTCTGCAGATAACTGCATAATCCAAGTCCGGGACAGCGACGTAATCCAAAATTGCTGCTCGGATCACGCTCAAGGGCTGGAATACAAATGACTTTGAAAGCGTGTCATAACACCTGTGATATGTTCCGGCATTTCTCATTAGAATCAACAGGGTTGCCAGTGTCAGACAAAAACTTGAGTGAATAATTAAAATAAATACATCCAACAGTCGCTTGCGTTCTGTTAAGAGTTATACAATATACAATTATATACATTCTGTTAAGCCTAAAATTGTTATTAGCTTCACAACGCTTTTGAAACCAGAGAGAATACCTTTTAAATTTTCACTTTAAGTCAATGTACAGCGTTTTCTCTTATGCAAAAAAACACACTTCGCCTTTTTATGGCTTACCGAACTCAACTTTACTTTACATACAATTTTTGTCACATAATATGCCTGCGTGCGGTCCTCTTCATCTGAAATACCTTGCTATAAAAGACATCAGCAGACCTAAAAAGGTCGTAATAGCAATATTGCAAAGGAATTGCTCTTCAATTTATTTTAGTACATTTTGTTAAGAAATCGAATAATTTTGATAATGTTGAATTTAATTGTAAAATTACTGTTTTGCAAAATTAGTAGTAATTTGAAAGAAAAATGAAAAAATAAATTGCACTTAGCAATATCGCTAAGGGGCCTTATGATAAGGGACTTCTTCTGGACACCTTACAGGTGACAGCCCTAAAAGCGTGGCACTAATAAAAGTGAAACCAGCATGTTGACACTCATTGTTCGATAATATCCTTTCGTGGTTGACCTACTAACATTGTAAGGTTAGGCTGGCTATTAAAATTTCTATTGTTCAGCTTGAGTATTTACATGACTGCGTTTAGAGTACACAAAAGACGAAAATCTATAGTATACATTCTTTCGAGAAAACTCTCTAGAAAAATATAACTTAAGATAAAAATATGACAGCAAAATGTGTGTGTTTACTTTGTATGGAGCTGCGAAAGTATGATATAAGCGCTGATAAAGCATTTTTTTCGTGATACGCATAGGTCCCCAATTAATTTCCCTCAGGGCCGATTTTGATAAATAAAAGTAACTTCGCGATCCATCAAGGTATACGAGTATTTACCCAACATCAAGAAAAAATGATACTTTTATTGCCGATTCCTTTAAATTAACGAAGTCTATCTGTCTGAAGTTTGGTGTAAAATTTGTGCAAATTGTTCTGTTCCGCGGTCCGCTAATTTAGCGACTGTAAAATTCAAGGGACTTCAGGGAGTTTTAAAACCACAATTTTCTTCCAGCCTCCATCGGTCCAGGCATATGCATGATCCTGGCCTCCTACTCCGGCTGCAACACGGAAACCGTGGTGATCCTCTTCACTGCCTCCATGGGCCTTATGGGCGCTTTCTACCCTGGGATGAAGGTGAACGCTCTGGACCTGAGCAGCAACTACGCTGGCACCATCATGGCGATTGTGAATGGCATTGGAGCCATTACTGGCATCATTGCGCCATATTTGGTTGGACTGCTGACGCCTGATGTAAGTTGATTAACGGCCAGGGTAAGGGGACAGTGGGCGCTTGATCTAAATACCTAGTTACTTGTAGACATACGTAGGTGCCATCGACCAATTTAGGGTTCTCTAGCTGTCATGTGACATACGTATAAGTACGCCATAGGGGAAATTATTTAATACTGACCCTGGACTGTACGTTTGTAATTAGGTTAACTAAAATAACTATATACCTAGGTTACGCGATATTTAAATTGAGAATTGAAGAACACGATATTGTATTTATATTTTCATGTCGCTATTATATTCAAAGAGTTTTTATGTTATAATTACTCCGTTGTTACATAATAATTAATATAGTAGGTCAAAATATCAATAGTAATGTTGAATAGAATTATGTTATGTGTACTGTATTGCATTAAAGTGCATACATACAGTCAATATGAAATATATTTCTTGCCACAACAAAGTAAAAAACCCGAACAGAAAAGTATAACTTGCAAACATTCGGTTCTCAAAAAGCTGTGGGGATACAGCTTTTTGAGAGACATGCACACGTACACACAAACACACACATACACAAAACTAAACAGCCACGTATAACTTATAAGTTGTAAGTTACAACATTCCCGCAGCCTGCTTTAGCGTTGAGTGTTAAAATTATATAAATGAAATCTTTATTGACACTATTATTTTTTTTATTTCAGAGCACCTTGGTACAATGGCGTCTAGTGTTCTGGATCACACTGGCCGTATTCATCATCACCAATCTAGTGTACGTCGCGTGGGCATCAGGTGACGAGCAGTGGTGGAACTCCTCATCAACAGACCCAAGGAAAGAGCAAGCCAAAGAGGCAGAGGCTTCAGTAACGGGAATGGCTGTGACGAACGAAGTGAAAGTGTGATATGTAGCTAACATCACTGTGGTCTAATGAACTGAAGTTTCTATGAAACATATATGAATGAGTTTCACACAAAAAAGAATCTTATGTCAAAAGTCATAAGAATGAAAGTGGAGGTCAAGTAAAATAAAGGTTTGTGTACAAATTGTATGTATTTGTTTGGATAGATGTCAAACATTAAGGTATTTTTAGACTACGACATTATGCACGGTACACTGTATATTAAGTAGAATGTCTCCATATGAACACGAGTGTCTGTAATTACCCGCGCCAGAAGGAGGGTTATGTTTTTCGAGAGTATGTATGTTTGGCACGCTCTCCAGGCTTAGCGGCTTGAAGAAGCTTGAGAGGTGTCGTTAAATTCATATTGACTGTAAGAGTGACACTACGTACATCAAAATATTAAAATAAAAAAATGGCGGATTTTTGGCGCCAGAATCGAATTGCAACGGTTGCTGCAGTTGGGTTTTTTGTTTTTGGATTTAGCTTGTTAGAAAAAATGTTAAACGTTAATTATACTTGTACAAACCATCCCCTAACGCAAAGTGTCCCCTTAGAGCCCCGTAAAGATTTGACCAACTTTTATACGTCACCTTATTCTACACGCCTAGGAACTAGGTGGCTCATGAGTTTTGTCAAAAACGTATCTGTCATATACATGACGCTAAATACCACTAAGGGACACTAGAGGACGGATAAGGCATTAGTGTCATATCATACGACGTGTTAAGTTTTCCCTCTTACTAAAAAAAATTAAAGTGTATAACAATACATTTTTTTTCGCTGTCATTTTCTATCATACGACATTTTCAACATATGCTAGAAAAACGAACCTTGAATAGTGTGTAAATATTTTATTAGTAAGGGGGTTAGTGTTTAGGTGTCAAGTGTATAATGTCAGAAAATGAATGAATGAACGAAGAACGAACTTGATACAATTGTCAGAGGCTTCCAAACAGTTTGACATTTTGTTTCATGTACAATGTAAGAACACTAATTCTAAATATTCCACCTTCCGCCCAAATAGGTATAAGCAAGACATCTAAGTTTTTTACAAGGTTTAAAATAAAATGCTATTTTTTGTTAGTTCAAATATTAACTAAGACAGTACCCTGATTATGTAGGTATATTGATACAATATTAATGCAGCTTTGTTCGATCCTGTTTTTAAAAAATCAGTAATATAATACTATCAAATCTTCCTTAAATTATGAAAAGTATTTAACATTTTACAAATGTGATTTTGACGTTTAACAAACGTTCACTTCTATGGCATGTCAAGTGTCGTGGGCATAATATGGATAAGTCAAATGGTAAACACAAGAAGCTTAATTAAACATTATTTGAAATATCATAATTACTTACAAAATATTATTTTACTGTTTCATAGAAAACGAATAAATTGAAGGTGAAACGACGCTGTCTTGTTATTGTTTTAATATAGTCGAATCTGGGTACTTCTCTTCATCAATGCCATTGTAAATATAATTATTAAGAGGGTGTAGATCTTGTATTTCTTCCGTGTTATGAATGTAAGTTAGCATTTAAGTATATAAATTGTACAGTGAGTTGTGATAGTATTAATTTGACTAAATTATAATAGGTAATTTGTTTTATTTTTTTTAATTTCTGTTTCAGTTCGATTCTGCTAAATAATCAACAATAATAATTGAAGACATAAGTGAAAGAATGGAACAACCTTCAAGTAAATACTCATTATTTCCCATAAAATTTTGATAAATCTTGTAATTTTGCGATTCGATTATCTAGCTTGTCTATCTAGCCATACATCAAATCCTGATTATTTTAATTTCAAATTATTTTTCCGGTCCTAAAGCGTCCATTTACGCAGAATTCCGTCAGTTTTTAAAATGTTAGTTACCCGCTTCTCTACTTATGTCTTCAATTATGGTGGGAATATAGTTTCAAATCTGTTTTCCTTTAAACTACCTGTATGCCAGAAACAATTGACAAACGTATTTTGATTAGTCTTTAATCAAAACCTAAAAATAATATTTTGTGTGTCGTATAATATGCGAAGGCTATTGGTGATATCCAAACTTAAAGACACCAAACTGAATTAATATCGTATTAAAATAGCAGAATCGAGGTACTTAACAAAATTTTCATGTATTCCTTTGCAAGGTGGCACCGCACTAAAACGTCACGACCCTTCATGGGACTGACGTTTGCAAAATGTCAGTTCTATGGAACGTGAAGTGTCGTGTCGTGTAGTACGGTCTCATCTTAAACGTTAAAATAAATACATATCATTCGAGTCCTTGCGCTCGGTTGATCAAAGACAGTGAAAGCTGTTAATTTGAAATACTGATTTGTTAAGTATTAAGTGTGTATGATTGTGAGAGTATTTTGTATATAATTTTTGTAAGATTATGAAAGTCAATTCATTAGCTTATGTAGTACAATGCGTCAATATGCAATAAAAAATATAGCATATTTTATATTTATATATTTTTAAAGTGTGAGATATTCAGTTTTGAGGAACGTGAAGTGTCGCGTAGTGCAGTTTCACAGAAAATGACGAAACATAATTTTTAAATTTGTTTTTCGAGTTAGAAAGACATTGATTAAAATTTCCTGCTTTAGTTTTTGTTCACGTTTTATGATATGAAATATTTAAAAGGCTGTGAACATTTTTGCATTTGTTATTTTGGTAAAAAAAATGTAAAATTATTGTGCTAGATATTGAAATGAGTCAAAATCATACTATTAAATATTCATTCATTTTACGAATCGACAACATAAATTTGTAGAGGCAGTTCATTAATTTTAATTAAAATTAAGGCAAGACCGCACTAATACCACACGACACGGCACATCCATAGACGTGACGTATGTGAAACGTGCGATTCACGTTTATTAAAAATCAGATTGCAATTTGCAAAACGTTAGATTCCCTTTATGGAAGTGAAGTGTCGCGCAGTGTCGTGTCACATTAGTGCTATGTCAACTTTCAAATTATCTTACAAAATATCAACGCTTATTTAACTTTGAATGGACATTCCTATTGCCTGTAAATAGATATTATTTTTATAATTATTTTAAATATTGTCTGAGATAATAGATCTTATTTTGTATTAACTATTGAATTTGATATTATGATGTTAAATAAAAAGTACATTTTAATAAAACGTGTAATTATTTAAGCATCAATTTTTTTTGTCCTGTAGTTCTACATCAGTCAAGACACATTTTTCATAAAATAAAAAAATACAAAAATTTTAATAAAATTTTATAAATCACAACAAAAATTTATTCATTAACAACAAAATTGAAAAATATTCATAAGTGTCAAATATTCTTACCCCATTCGCATTTTTAAATATTAAATAATTTTAAATACATAAATGCATTTTCACACACTGATTCTTTATACATTATAATCAAAGAAAAACATTTATTTACGTTACGTTACGTGACCGAACATCGATTAAATTATTCGAATAATTGTTAAATAATAGATTATTCAGTTTTTTGTTTAAAAAAGGTTTCCCAACTATATTCATTACTGGAATGTTATTACTTATTGGTAAATTACCTATTAATTAATTTTTTATTGGCAGCAAAGAAGCTAAGTAAACTGCCATACTAATTTTTAAGTGTGATGCAACATCAATTTAAACCGTAAATATTTTCAAGCTCTGCTTCAACGTACGAGAGAATACATAATTCCTACAAAAATAACTCAAACACTTAAATATATCTAAGACCACTTTTATATGGGTCTTTGTTTAAGTATAAATATAAATCATATCTAATAGGAATGAGTCCTACAAGATGTAATTTATGCCATTTATGTGAGACAAAAACTACTTACTACATCAAACAGAACTTTCCAGAAAAGTGGGAGGTCTAAACGCCTCCCCCTTCGAAATTTCAGAAAAGCTCCATTACGTACGATGGCGACGCATTGTCACTCAAATCTGTGCGCTGGTTGAGTATTCTAAGGGCTTCAGGGGCGGGTATAGTTAGGGAGGCGGCTAGCTCCGCCCCCGGTAACGCCCCGGGGAGGGGCGGCCTAGTGGGCGGGCCCCCCCGTGATAAAGCCGTGCGAAGACGCCGCGCGTCCTCGTAATCTAAGTTTAGCACACGGCAGGCTTCTTGTAATCTGAAAATTAGTTATTATATGTATTTTAAAAGGAGATCATATTGTATGATCTATAATTATATATTGACTTGGGCCGTTTATCCACTGCACGCTGTCACCATCAGCGAGATTTTTTAATCCCGATAAAATGAAAATATATAACATAAGCTTTAAGTTTCATTTTGCTTTACGCCACTACAGAGAAGCGACGACATGGGCGCTAGACCAATGTCGGAAAAAAATAAAACCTATAGCCTAGATTATAAAGTGGCATTTTATAGGTAAAAAATAAACTCGTTGACGGTAAAGGCGGGCGGTGGACAAATGGTCTTTTTCCGATTTCTCAAAAATATACCTAATATTATGAATTACTTATTGAAATATTTTCTATGTTTCAATGTTTTAATTATTTTTTTATTGTTCGAATAGAGTTTTATTAATTAATTTATATTTTACCTCGGCAGTATCTTAAGTTTCTGTGCGTTCTTGTTGGGGGGCGCAAAGGCCGGCACGAGATTCCTCTTCACATCATGAGTTAGCTGCAGTGTACCGCCCGTGTTGAACCAGCTCTCTAGTACCACCTCCTGGTGACAAAGTAAACGTTATATCCAATAACTGCTGGAAGTAACAAAGAAGTGAAAAAAGTTAATGATAATAAATAATGAATTAAATTTAAAACCACAGCATAATATATTTATAGAAAATCGGTGCGAGACACGCACGGCACTTTAGAGGCGTTGCATTATTAATCTTAAAATGCGTTATTTGTTAAAAAAAAGTTATTGATATTACTCTTTAATCGACTAATCGTAATTCAACTTTTAATGGCTTCTTAAATATGCCGCATCGTGTCTCATATAGGACAAAAAAAAACTTCGACCCAACCGAACCGATGCCATCGGGATATTCTCAATCTGAACTGAACTCAATCTACCCCACACACATTTATATCGCTGACGAAAACAAACAAAACTGTAGAGTTTTTTTCAATCCGCGAGAAAGTTTGAACTTAACCTCATAAAAATGTCTGTCCACATGATCGGCCAACATCTTACCGCAAGGGGCAGAGCGAAGGCGCACATGGTGCGTGCACATAGGTCGTCGATAAGCAGAAAGCTGATTCCTCTATAATAATGATACTACGGCGTGCCAGCTAGATACAACTACTCGCCTCATACAAATGTCTGTCCACGTGATCGGCCAACAGCGCCCGCAGTCTCGCCGCGAGGGGTGGGGCGAGCGCACGCGCGGCGCACGTGGTGCGTGCACATAGCGCCGCCAGCGGCCCGCACAGCGCCGTCGATACGCAGAGAGCTGACTCCTCTACTGTTACCATGGCGTGCCATCTGAATATTAAAGTTTATTGTTAAATAAATAATGATTGCGAAATGACGTTAAGTACCATAAATTTGCTTTCCCATTTTTAATATTACTATGGATACTAACAATCACGCGCGGCTTCACCTGCGTGGAAATTATTAATACCGCAAGCAAATAGAAGTAAATTAAAAACACAACTATAAAATCGGCTAAAAACTTACTTCTGTTTCTTATAATCTCGTATCGTGGCCTTGAACTCCAGTATAATATGTTCTGCCAACAACGCCAGACCGGCGTTTCGTAGGTGCGCCAGTAGACCGCTGACCTCAGCGAAAGCGCCGTCGTCGTCCAAATCCTCCTCGGCTGTAGTATCCACGTTTAGTATCTGTTCCGCGATTAGTCTGTCTGTTGCCCACTGTAGTTTAAAAAAGGTTAATTCTATATCTAGACTTACATATATACTTAATAATATAAAGCTCAAGAGTTTGTTTGAACGCGCAAATGAAGTACCGACCGGAATTGAAAAATTATTTTGGTATTGGTTAGTCATTTTACGAGGAAAACTGTAGGCTATATAACATTACTCTACGACCAATAGGAGCAGAGCAATAATCAAAAAATGTTATAAAACTGGATTAATTTATAAAGTTTCACGCGGACGTAGTCGCGGGCAATAGCTATAGTAATGCAGAAACGTCAAACGTTTGTTAATTATAAATGGTGTACCTTAATTGAGGTACATATTAATCTTTTATCAAAATATTTAACGAACCTACATAGTTTGCTGGGAATACATCAATTCCATGTAAGTCGTGATCTGTCGGCTGGATTTGACATAACCAACTTACACATATCCGTAATCTGGCCTTGCATCAACTTCCCTATTATATCTTGAGCGCTATCCCTCGCCTTTGGCATGAGCGCGGCGCGACGGAGGAGGCTTACCATGGTTACCGGCCACGCTATCCTGTCAGTTGGCCGTAAACTCTGACTGCGGTAATGTTCTTACCCGTCCCCCGCCCCATACCACGTTTCTAGAGTCCGGTACAGAGGTGAAGGTCAAGCTATTATAGTACATACCACGTCATTTTGTTCGTCCTGCTCTTGCATGGTGTCGGGCAAAGCGGAACTTCTTCTAGTCACTTCATTCAGAGCCAATCGCTTGGCGTGTACCTCCACTTCACTCAACGACATAGTTTCTGCTATCTCGGGCTCTGAAAAAGTGTTCAAATATTTTTAAAAAATTTGCTCGGATAGATTTTGCTCAATATGTAGATGTACTTTGAGTCCCGGGGAAGAACAAAGGATACTTTTTATCCCCGAAAAATATTTACGGTTCCCACGCGATTACGAATTTTGGCGCAGCAGAGTTGCGGGCATCGTTATAGTGTATGATTAAAAAATTAATGGTTTACCATCATCCAGCAGGACGCTGCCGACGGTGGAGGGCGTGTCTTCAGCTCTGTGCTGCTGCTGCGTGAAGTGCTGGAACTGGCGCCTGTAGTAGTGCAGTTGGAGGTAATGCTGGCGGACAAAGAAATTTGTTATTTGCTGGGTGCGTGTCAAAATAAGGCGGACAGAACGTTTGAAAATTAGAAGTGGCCGTCTGATTTAATTTCAATGTTTAAATAGTAACAGTTTTGTATGTAATTCAGCTAACTAAATATAACTAATATTAAATAACTTCGACATAATAAAATACGAAACTTCAGCATCCTTTCCTTGCAGAAATCTCAAATAAAACATATATGCTAATTTCGTTACATGTGAACCAGACAGGCTGATAGTGTACGTAGCTTGACAACATGAGATATACCGCGCCTTGGGTATAAGCGCGACGCGGCGGGGGAGGGTTACCATGGTTACCGGCCATCAGTTGGCAGTATCAGTTGGCCGTCAACGCCAACGCCGACGCCGGTAGCATTTCAAGCAAGCTTTCGACAAAGCAAGCTTTAGAGCGTCCGTAGCGTAGAGTAAGACCTTTGGTTCGCACTCGAGAGGGTGCAGGTTCGAACCCCGGTGGAGGCGTGTACCAATGAGACATTTTC